>JAOTQE010060193.1:0-18828 GCA_025631205.1 Nesometra sesokonis | reverse complement strand
TAGGCTTCGTATTTGGCATACACGCCGTTCAATGTATCTTGCTCGGCTGGGTCATCGCCCTCAGCCGGCGCCCATGTAAATGTACCGTATATCTCTCTCCCCTTGTCTCCGATGTACGTCATCATATAATTAACTTTCTCGACTTCCGATTTCGAGGCTAGCGGGCCACGAAACGTGAACTCGCAATGCTGCCTGAATCGTTTCCATTCCTTGTATAGGTCATTGGCTAGCCAGTTCATACTCGGCTTATTTTCTTTAGACATTATTATTTATTGATTCGTACTCACGCCTAGACAATTCAAGAGTGTTTCTTCTTGATTTATGTGGTACTATCTGTTTCAAAACCGGTATTTAAAGCCACTTCTAGACACCATGTAAGATATCAAACAACACGGAGACTGTCGTGAGCGTAAACTGATTATTTTTAATAACACAACTGTGTAGTATAGAGGGCGCAGCCCATACATTACAATGGGCATCCCATTAAGTAGCTCAGAACGTCTACAGGTTAACTCTGTTTCTTTTGTCTATGGTTATATAGTAACGAAATACTCAGAAACCAATGAACTTTACACAGTGTATCATCTTCAATCCCTGAGGTGTTTTTCCTATCCATTGGTCAATGTTTTGTTGAAAACATTTCATTTTTCGAGTGGACATATCTTTATATTTTGAGTGGATAGACATCCGGGCGGTACATTATGACCATACGGATTATTGTCGCGGTTCCACCACAGAATTCCAAATATGCTAAGTGACAAATCCGCCTGAATTCAATAAGGCTCATCCGTTTAGCCAAGTAAGCTGAGGGAACACGTTTTTTGTTTCATCAAAAGCACAGACGAAAACTAACGATTAATAATCATGGCCTTTAGTAATGAGTCATTAATATCAGATAAGTGAGAATGATAGATCAAACCAAGTAACCTGTTGCTTCGTCAAAATCAAATACCTTGACACTAATCTCAAAGTATGTGACTTTTTGTCAATGATGCATTGGGGTACATATTAAATTCATTAATCTGATTTCAATACTGATAATTCATGAATGAGTAAAATGTAGTAAATAATACTATCATGTGAGGTAAACGAAATAAAGGAGTGTTTTATGTTGGATGCGAAAAATGATCACGAATGCAGTCATAACACAGTGGTGGGAACTAACATTACCATTTACCATTTCAATTGTGTCGGGACTCCTATACTATATGTTGTGTTTGTATGCATCCTGAATTCGAGCATGGTTTGTGCCCTTTGTCAGTGGCGGCGTCGTGTTCGTCCCGACAGACGGGCAATCCCCGTCAGGTGGGCAACGGCGACAGTTAAAGCAGGTGCCCTGACCGCGGTTTGAATTTGAATTTAACGTCTTTCCCGCCTCTTTGGGTGTAAATTTTTAAATATATAATTGTTAGGTCTCACCACAATTGAGATAATCAGATATGAAGTCATTTTTTTGAGAAATTTACTGTTAATTAATTATGAGTACTTTAGTGCTTAGGCCTATATTTAAATATAAGCATAGGGTAAGATTTCACACAGGAAAGTGTCCTTCATCCAGATTTTCTTAGATTTAGAGACTTTTAATTGTTTATTTTTAGATAGTTTTATATATTGACGATTTTCTCATACCATGTTCCATAGGCCTACATGACAATGTTCACATTGTACTGTATCTTTGTGTCTACGTATCCAATGGATTTCATTTAAAGTGTATGGTAGATTTCAGGTTAGGCCTATAATATTGTGTTCTAAGGTAGCAATAACTCAATTTTGAATTTTCCTAAAACAAGACTCACTTTGTGATAAGACCTCACAATTTACCTATTTCCGACGGGAATCTTGCCCTCCCTCGACGGGAGTGGGGTGGGCGATGATAGACGAATAGAAAACAGAAAGGTATCCCCTCCCCTAGCGCCCCTCCATAAACGCCACCACAGGGATCCTAAAACGAGCAAATCGAGCACTCAGGATAACCAGGATGGGGTTGATTATCATCCTTGGCTTGTCATGCATGGTAAAACTGTTGGGCGTGTTTTGTAAGCATAATTTTTTTTGTATATCTAGTACAGTCTCATTTTTAATGTTTGAATGCATTTTTCACAGAGTTTTGAGAAAATTAGAATGTAGATGGGATGATGAGAGAATAAAACAAGATGAAGGCTTATGTCCTTAAAGTTTTGTTAGATTTGTTTCTATAGATTACCACGCATATTTAGGCTTACTCACGAATTGGAGGTAGGGCCTCAGTGGAAATCATCCAGATTCATGATAAGAACAGGTTTTTGACTGAGAGAACATTGCTGAACATGAGTGATTATATGAGGTCGGTTGGTGATGCTCCCTCAAATATTTCAAATTAATATCAAAAGTCAAAAGCTTTGCATTGTAGTTAGTCTATGTAAGGTTATGGTGAACTATTGTATCAGACCTACGCAAATGTGGTTTCATCTACACACAGCACAAGCATGTTTTTCTCTACAGATGTCCTGTGCACTTTAACGCCACAAAAATGGGTGTAAAAGTTGGGGAGGGGTTCAGTGGGGGAGTTGTTTTTTTGGGGGGTGGGAGAATTTGAGAGGGGGTTCTGGTGGACCCTTGTATCCACGCCTTGGTCGATCTGTCTCCTTTGAGATATATTATATTTAAAGCATATGGTATTACTTTATGAAGTTTGTTAGTAATATTCGATCCCACTGTTCAGTCGGTGAATCAGTCTGTCCTATTTGCCGTCGGTTTTCATTACATTTAATATGATATTTCTTTTTCTAAATTCAAATAGTAGGTTTGAAATTTGCAGGTTCCTTAATAATGCCCCTTGATCATCTCATTGATTAATTAGTCGGTTGGTCTGTCGGGTGCTTTTCGAAAAAAATGTATTGGAATATCGGAATAGTAAGTAATTTGCGATTGTTAAATTATAAATTGGGAGCTATTAAGAGATATTTTTTGGTAACAAATATGCCATCTGTGTTAGGCCTATATTGTAAGTAAATGACCACTACAATATCCTTATAGAGGACACGGAAATTTAATGGGGCTATACTTTGAAATTGTTCTGTGATCAAAATTATGATAAAAATTGTCCAGTTTAGGTGGACCTCCATAAGGAGTGAAGTGGTTCCTCTGAACCCACAGAGCCACCATGGGTCGCAGACATAACATTTCCTAAATAAATGTTATGACTTGTTCTTAAAAAGTCCTCATTAATAGGCCTACTGTCACCCGAGAGACACCGCAAAAGTTACCGATGCAGACAATAATGTTACTCACATATCAAGGATGATAAAATACCTGTGACAAATACAGTAACTAATTCGATTTTAATCTTGTCTCTGCATACTACCCTTGAATCGATACCGGAACCCATTTATTCGATAGCACACTAATCGTCAGGGAGTGTGGCATCAGAAGCGTGTGAACGACACAGATTAAAATTCCCGTTTGGCGTGTCATACCGTATGTGGGTTATAGTATGGTATGAAAATCATTGACATCCAGTAGCTCATCACCACTCATGACATTGGTAAGATTACCAGAGAATGTTCTATCACACAATTAAATATCACATCGATTAACTACTACATCGCACTGATTTATGTCTAAACAAAAATTATTGTTTTGGCAAGCAGGATATTTTAAAATGGTGGTCGGTCGGTCGAGATTTGTTTTCGTCCCTCATTATTACCTTTAACGTGCTACATTTTTTTATCTTTAGCAGATCCCTTTTTTGTAATTCGTTGGATATATCTTTAAAAGGTTTACCAACGTAGACTAGGAGGTCCGTGCTCATTTTGCCATTTTAAATAACACATATTTTGGGGTGTTTGCTCAGAATCCTATTACACACCATAGATTAATACATGGAACTAGATCCATAGTCAAGATGATTGCTTACCCGCATCAACGTGGCGCCCTCAATCGGTGGTGAACTTCCGGAAAGGTGTATATCATACCGTAAGTTGCTTGAAAGAACTTTTATCAACACAAAATGCATGTCTGCAGCACTCACTGTACCCAGGGGCGGATCCAGGATCGTGTGAAAGGGGGCGCAAAATTCCCGGCCGGTTGGGCGCGTCCAGGGTTTCAAATTTAACAAGAAAAAAACCGTTTGCGTGTAATTCGAGAAATTGTATGCAGTTTGCATGTATTCTATTCTTGAGGGAACATTTTATAGAGGCGGCGCATGTACTTTAAGAGGGGAGCACAATGCATTTTTGACGATATTAGAGGGGCGCGCCCATGTGTACCTGTCCTGTGTTTTATAATTTCATCATAGGCCTAAGTTAATTTTTAAGTAAATTTTTATGCATACTGTGTTACTCGGAAACAACAATTATGACCAGAAATGACATAATGTATGGCAATTTTATGTAATTGTTGTGCTGTTTTAGTATATTGCGAAATTCGTTAAAAAAAGCTATGAATAAATGTAGGCCTAGAAGTTTATATTTTCACGAGAGGATAAACCGCGTCAACCTACATTAATTGGTAGATTAAATGGCATCTTAAAACAATGTTTTCCCCGGCAGGTGGCACATCGTAGGGAAGAAAATAGTTTGCACGAAATGCATTACAATACATCTGGAAAGCATGAAACAGCTCGATATTATGAACAAGTCAATAATGAAATTCTTCACATTCATAAGTCAGTATGCTCTTGTTTTTCTAAAAAAAAGTATGACAAGTTGTTCAATAGAAACCCAATCAGCCTGAAGAGACCAATTAACCTACGAGTCTGACCTTGAAACAATGAAGATGTACCAATAGTGGCGGTACATAAGAGCCGTGTTTCTGGTAACCAAAATATGCTTAGGAGGTCTTCCGTTTTAGACGAATGAACAATTACCTCCCACTAATATAAATATAATTCACCTAGAGATTTATACTTAAAATACATTACTACTACAAATATTAGGTGTATAATGTAACAAACATTGTGGTTGTTGCAATAATTGATAAACTTACTGTTTTTAATAACCCCGTATTATGCAATCCATCTAGGTTTGTCATTTTTCGTCGGACTTAGGAACTGACCAAGATCATAATAGTTTGAAAAATATATAGGCCTATATAGACATTGTCGTAATCCGCAACACGATTGCATGTAGTAGCCCAAAAATATTGATGAAAAAAAAAATTTTCTAGTAAAAGTGAGAAGAATAATATAGTATAGCTTAAATTGTAAACCAGCCATCGTTAATAATGCAGACTGAAACTCAACCTCCTCAATCTAGGCCTATTTCAATAAAAAAAAAACGAGGAAATGGTGTTTTTTTTTTCGCTCATCAAAACCAAACCGGCAACCACGCCCACCCGGACCTCCCGAGTTGGGACCATTCTCCGCCCCGCAAATCCTGACGCCACCACTCTTAACCCCCCCCCCCCTTTCATTCCATCCTGGCTGCGCACCTGGCAAGACGTTTGACTTGTAGGCCTCACGTTGAATAAAGTGTCCATACGAGTTCAATTCCTCTTCACGACGACTGTACAACGAGGAGGTTTTAAAGCAGGTTTTAAACTGAAAGCACCTCTAACTTTTCCGACCATCAGCGACAAAAAAAAGAATAATTACTTAGGCCTACTTAATTAATTAACCATAGGCCTACAGGTAGTTTAGAGCCTCGCCCCTTCTTAAATGTTTAAACAGGAGGAAAAGCATAGAACTAGTATAGGCCTAGTTGTTTATGCCTAATGACGTGGGTTGTCAGATAGTTCTGTCATACAGTTGATCTCATTTGCTCACACCTTGTTCTAGAAGGTATTTGTAGATTAGGAATTTAGTAGGCCTAAATAAAAAGCTTAAAAAAATTACAAAACAGGTGCAGTAGAACACACATAGGCCTATAACTTGAAAATAACCAAAAAGTCATTACCATTAATTTTAAAATTAATTTACTCATATTAAAGTAACAAAGTTAAGAGCTTAAGAATACAAATTAGTGTATTTAAAATTGTTTGATACAATTTTTAAACTGAAAAAACTGACCACAATATTGTTTTAATATTCTGATTTTGAGTTGAATGATCAAAATAGGTGAATAGGCCTAGGTACGGTATAATGTTTGTTTTTACAAAATAAACGAGGAAGGCAACAAGCCATGACAGGGCCGTTTCCTCTCTCCAGAAGTAAAAATTATTAGTTTTACTTGTCACTTTGATATCTGCAAATCTTTCAAGTCATATCTTCTAATTATATTAATTGATTTAGGTTGATTAGACTACCATCACCTAACCACAAAAGTGTTTACATAATTAGGTGAAATGTTTTGACAGAAGTTTGCTAATAAAATAATAAATTTAAAGACAAAAACAAACCGACCTAATTGTTATCAGTTTTGCTATACTCATAATTCTGCTTGCCTAGTGTTGTGTAGTTGTAACTGGAAGGTCATGATACCACCAGGGTAGTACCTGTGCCGTACCAAATGTTAAGCACATCGAATTACATTTGTTGCATGTAAATCATTATACCTCATTAACCAAAACGGAAAAGGGACATGGCCAAACATCCTAATTCCAAGGAGAAGTCCCTGATATTTTTTTAATAAAGATATAGAGCCTAAATAGTTCTTAGGCCTACAGTATTGGTTTTGACGGTGAATTTGTCTGTCTACCGATTGACGAGTACGGTTAATATGCCTCTGTGTTAGACCAAGGTTCGAATTTATCAGGAATTTTCTGTCTGTCTTTAAGTCATTTCACTGGTTGGTTGGTCGGTCGCTTAATAATCCGTCGGTCCCGATTACGTTTAACTTAGGCCTATTTTTATTCAAGATCTGATGATAGTCCTGGGTTCGAATTTATTAGACAGTTTCTTAGTAATCTTTCAGTATGTCGGTAGGTTGTTTTGTAGGACGCATACCAAATTACAATTTCGTATTTATTTAAATATATTTAAAATGTAAAAAACTTATTAGAAAGCTACCAGTATTTTAACAATGTCCCTGACATTGGCTACACGAGTTAAAGTTGTTTTTGCCACGGTGTGTTTCCATGTATAAAACTTTTAATTAATTTCCCAGGTCATCCACTCAAACCTTATGTATCCCATATAGTTCATTTACTAAGCACTAATTGGTCAATTGTCCGAGTACTTAATCTCCAATTACCAAAACAAGATTACAAAATTCAAACAAATCACAGCCCAAAAGCTTAATTTTATCAAAAAAATATTTTAAACATTATTTGTTAATGCTGTTAAGGCTGCAAAAGATCAGCGTCAAAATTCGACAAACTGCAGGTTATAATAAAATAATAATATATAATATTTTAATGCATTCATTGGAATTCAGTGTAACTTGTTTGGAGACCCAGCAGCTTGTGTGATATGCCCGCGGGTCCGAGGAGTAATTAGCCAACTGTCGAGATATGGATTAAGTAGGGCTACTAAACAGAACATCAATTTGAACAGGGCCGTCATTACCAGCTTAGAGTTGCCGCGACAGGACCTACCAGCTTGACGTGATCACTTTACAATAGGTCTGCGGTAGGAACAGTCACCACTTAAATGCTTAGTTCTTTCACTCACTGTCGAAATATATATATTTTGGTAAGTTAAAAAGTTAATTTGTTATTTTTACGTGGCGAACAGAAGTTTTTCTTCAATTGTTTCCCTTTGTTCTTTATTGCTTACCTGGGGCAGACGGAGCGTGAGATCTCCACTTTAATAACATGTGTGTGCAATGAGTTGACAGCGAGAGGTACTTAGCAAAGTTCCGATTTCCAAAGTCTAGTCTGTTTATATTTGGAACTCAAATAGGACTACTCCTATGCATTTGATTTATAAATCAATAGATATTACAACGATATAAGTAGGCCTAAACTCTAAAAAATAAAGATTCCAAATGGATCATCCTGTCCAGTTGGAAACTTTTAAAAACATTTCTTTAAAAACTTTACGTTTAAGACTTTTATGTTTGTCGGTAGGTCTTTATGACCTTCATAGTTTCACGATTGTGTCTTTCGAATCTTGTGAGGTTCGAAAAAAATGTGGCACTACGACACTTTAGAATAAAAAAAACTCCCTTTCCGAAGGTTCCAAATATACAGGACAACAAAAATTCCACTTTAAACATTTTCTAAAGTAGGAACCAGTCGAAATTAATGAAACCAGCAAACAAACTTTTTTTTTAGAGATAGGTGGACTGTATGAAAATAAGGTGGGGGTGGGGAGGGGGAGGTATGTTGGTGAAGCAATACAATCTGGTTATAAAGAAAAAAAAACAGTTGTGACCTTTCCATCCTTAAATTAATGAGCGTGTGTTTCCATTCATACCAACTAAAAAGCAATGTTGACGTAGAATTTAAGAGGCTTAAGCTTGTAAACTTACCCCCTCTCCCCACCCAATCATTCCCTGTAAAGTGAGTTGAAGTTTGTCTATATTGTTCGTCAATTATCAAACATTCCATAAAAAAAACAGTTCATTTTGTACCGTAAGTTGCATTGTACTCGCGTGTCGTACTTTTCACGCGATGTTTCATATCCAATTAAGTTATACAATCGCCGTATTCATTCGTACATAATTTTTGTCTAGTGTTGTACAAACATGTATTATTAAATTTATTAGTCTCACTAGTGTACTGTGCATTATAAGTCAACCTAAATTTGATGTGATTCAACGGTGACTGGAAGATCATTATTCATCTCAATCTCCGGGATACATCCTAACCCAGGAAATTCTGATCCTCTGAGCCTTCTCGAAATAAATTTGTCATTAGTTTCACAGAACATTTATAATCATTTGATTCTGAAAAAATCATAGTTCATGGGCTCAGGATCTGATCCTTCTTGATGCATAAAATGTCTGATAGGCCTAGTCTATACGGTATTATTTTTTAAGCCAACATTTTTTTTAAAGAACCAGTTAATTTTTTTCCAAGCTCAGTGTTCTTGGTTTTTTTTGCCAATTTCATGCTCATAATGTTCTTAATTTATTCTTATCGTACGTACTATCTAAATGAAAAAAATAAATAAATAATTAAAATAAAAAAGTGTGTTCTTAAAAAATGTATGCTGTATGATCTAGGTCTATTTCACTTCCTGATTATATACCTCTAGGCCCACTGTAGCCACTTTATAATTGATATAGGCCTATATCAACAATAAAGTTTGCTTCTCCTAAAATACAAAATAGTACAGACTGGGACTCTTTGTTTTTCTTATGTGATTTGTCAAGTGTTGTATAATCAAGTATAACGAGACGATTTGTATCACGTTGCTTACAGCAAGAAATTTAAAATCACAATTATGTATATCCATCTTTCATTAAAATTATCTGCAAAAACATCGCCAAAAATATGTTGCATCCGAATTTATGAGATCTAAGACATGATAATGGTCATATCCCAATATCCCACAGCAAACAATGTATGCAGTTCGGTATTTGTTAAGAAAATGCCGTGTATCTGAAGCCCCCCGGATGGCGAGGCAAATCTGATCCACATGATTGCTTATCGACACTGTATATCATGTTCCAATCGAGTGTAAGAATATATTTAACATTATTAAAACAATAAGTTTATTTTAGGCATACTATATTCATTTAAGAAAACATACGCACTCTGGACTACCTGCAATGTTAACGTGTTTTGAATTACTGAAGATAGCTCTTTTTCTTTACGGTACCAAAATGTCAGTCATAATGAGATGTGTATACAGTACCCTTGTGTTAAATGTCCTACGTGTGTGGCTAGAGGATGGACAAGGCAACACTTCTGGTTGAATAAGTTTCGCCAAGGATGGCAAATTATGGTCGAAAAGTGTTAGAATAAATGTGATTAAGCGATTAAAACATCCGTCTATGGGAAAATAAATTAAGCGCAGATATTTGCCTTTATTGAATAATATTTAGGCCTACTGTTAGTGTATAGTTTAAAATAAATGGGCCCATCACAGAAAGTAAAATAATTCCCAAGTCTTAGATTTATAAAAATTCATACTTTTTACCCAAAAATATGCAATGTTTTTCTCATCAATTTAAATATTAATTTTACTATATTTTATTCAAAATCCCTAAAAACAGGCATGGTTATGTACGTAATTATGATGCATTTGAGTTTAGACCACGGACCTATAACTTTAGACCATAATGGTTGAAGAAAACACCGAACAATAGGAATCCGTAATAACAACACTGTTTTCGTTATTTTCCACTTTGTATAATTTTTGGTGAACTTTTTGTTTTCCAAAATTTTCTAATAAACTCTTTATTTCATATTTTGGATAATTTTTATAAGGAAAAATATAAATAGAACAATGTATTGTCGTCATCATACTCCTCTCCATAGCTGATGGAACTTCAATGTTAGAGATGGCAACAATTTGCTAATTATAAATTCTTTGGTATTTTTTAACAGACTGAACCTTATTTTATAATTTATTAATTTTTCAAGATGCAAAATATATTTAATAGAGTTTGTACGGTATTATTGTAGTCATAACAGTTCCTGATAATATACGAGGTAATAGATGATATGTTAAGATGGCAGACATCTTCTAAGTAATTATAATAAAATTCTTATAGTGTATTATTTTATTCGAACTTTAGGTTTGAAATCGTGAGTAATAACGTGATTTAAATTGTAATGCACGCGTGTCTAGCTAATCATGACGCAAAATATATGAAATATGTTTAAGCTGGTTTAGCAAGCTGGCTAAAGAATTATCTTATAGTGTCAAGTATGCAATGAAGCTCTCCTCAGACTTCGTGTAGGCCTACTCTTGAAATGATTACCGCAACTTTGTAAATTTACGACGTGTGAAAATTATAACATTATCTTATTTGAATTTTACCGTACATACCATTGGCAAAATACCATAGTAAATAAGCATACAGTAGGTCTATGTAATAAAAAAAAACATATTTTGTAAGAACCATAAGGCTGAAATCACCCAACCAGAATTTAGGGACGAATTAAGAAATTGAGACTGGGATAATTTTATATAAGAACAATTCGACAGATCGTAACCGACCAGGCGACAAGTTAACTCCATTTGATAAGTAAAAATAAAAAGAAGCTATTTTTATCTATTTGAGCAGGGGCGGATCCAGGGTGCCACTTTGGGGGTTCCCAGTGCCCCAATTACCTACTGGACAGATCAAGATCAAGGCCTATTTGGATTTAGCATTAATATTATGTTTTTAATTTGTACCATTTCCGTCGGTTTTATCCCCGTTTTTTAACGATATTTATTAGTGTTCATCTCCCCTGTCCCCTGTATCGACGACTGATGCGGACCTCTACCATTTCGAAGGTGTCACGTACGTGGTGAAAACCCCGATCCACAACTGATTGAGAAACAATTTGTATTCTGCAGGCAATCAACCCCGAAACATCCTGAACTTCGTACGTCACTTAGATATTCCCGCGCTCCCAAAAACGCTTCAGAAGACACTGTAATCAGTAATTAAAAGAAACTATTTTCCAGTACCGTAAATATCTCTCAGCCGTTTAAATATTTACTGTTTAAAGGAGTAGATCATTACTAATCGATTGTCATTATGAAAGACCCTGTAATAAATAGGATTAGGAGTCATGGAATATCTCTACACCAGTAATTAGTATCATTACAACCAGCCACAAAAACAACTTCGGTGTTGTTGTTTCGCACCTTCCCAAAGCATAAAAACAAACACGAATACATACCACTAATTGTCTCCAGTAGCCATGCTTTTTGATATCGATTAGATTAAGTTTAGATGGGTTTTAACTTATTTAAGCGCTGATTAACTGAAATACTCTCTTCTATTGCACAAAAACATGTTGTTTCGCACCTCCCCAAAGCTTAAAAACAACCACGAATACATATCACTAGTTGTATCCAGTAGTCATGCTGTTTGATATCGATTAAATAGTTTAGAGGGATTTTGACTTGTTTAAGGGCTGATTAAGGGGTAGGCCTATTTATTCCTCTTATCCTATGATAGGCCTACACAAAAACATGTTGTTTCACACATTCGCTATAGAAACAAACACGAGTACATGCCACTAGCTGTAAGATAGTATTTTGGGTTTTAATATCGATTAGATGAAGTTTCGATTGATCTTAAACTTGTTTAAGCGCTTATCAAGTGGGATATAGGCCTATTTCTCTCTTTTCTATTATTTTACAGCAAGTGTGTTGTCGAAACTGTCACCCATTAGTTAGAGAGTACCATCTATATTTACAATATTTAAAAGAAATAAGACATGTTACCGCAATAGTTGACATTCAATTATATTATAGTGTTTTTTTTTCAGATTATAACTTTTTAAACGATTGTCTTTCATCATTTGCTTGATGGAACAACATTTACCAAGTATTACGCACAGCAGTACTGCATTTTCCTACATTTTTCTGAAGTACGCCCTCTTTTTACGAACAACATCTATCTGAAAAACCTCTTATTTAAGAGCAAAGTCTATAGACATACGGCATTTTCGAAGTCTACAGCTATCAGACATGTCAAATATTTGGAAGAGAAGCCATGTCCAAAAAATGAATTATTTCGTTAAAAAACATTTGGGTTATTAGATATGTTTTGTCACCTGAAAATGACAAAGAGTTTATTTTTAAAGTAACTTACATAGGCAGGCCTACTATTATGAACATTCAATATTTACCCCTACATTTACAACAACATTATAATTCTAAAAAAATTAAGCAAAATTCCAATAAAAAACTGGCAGTCTCTATAATTTTATTCATATTTCAGCGAAAAAATATCGTTCTTTTTCCGTGAAAAATCTTATTTATATAACAACAATTTATGCTATTTTAATATGAGCAAGTTAATTTTAAAATTAATGGTTATTACTTTTTGGTCATTTTTGAGTGACAGGGATATTTCGCAAAATTACGAAATACGAAAACGGATAGGCCTACATCACAATTACAAGTTTTATTACGAATCGCCGATGATCATCCTAAACTACTAGCCAACTGTGACAGACATTTAAGGTGTTCTATTCAAATGTACAAGAATTTATGACGTATACGTTTTCGTTTTCGTATTTCGTAAAGATGCGAAACCTCACTACAGTACTAAATTTTTAAAGCCCGAAATTTAAATCGAACAACAGTGGAATCATCAACAGATATACATAGCTAAGAAACTGTCGGCTAAATTTCACACCAATTGAAAGAAAAGAACTTGAAAATATTAGATTTGAAACGTAGGGGGAGGGGGACCGACCGACCTACAGAGTGAAAATCGCTTGTAGATCAGTCGAGGCGGTACTTTCATCGTCTGCAAATTTAGAATAGTGGCGGTTACATGTTAGTAATATGGAATACAGATTGGAATTTTTACAACAAATTATACATATTTTGAATGTAATTGCGTTCCAAAACGTTTCTGAAGACAATAGTATCTTGGTAAAATAGTGATGGTTTACGTGTGTATTTGGAGTACTGATTGGGTGGCCTGTTTGGTTTGGTTTCAAAGCGGAAACATAAAAGACATTGGTGGAAAATAAAGCAATCGTAGTAGAATATGCAATACATGTTTTGGCCCCGATCTTGTAATTGAAATATTGTAGTCTTTTGAAAATGTCAAAGCAAAACGTGAAACTTTGGAACTTGGAACATAGGGCTATTCGTTGTTTTTATGGGACATTGCAGACTCTGTTGGATCGGGTTTGTGACTAGCTAACCACTAAATTATTATTAAATACAATAGTTATTCATCTTTAACTCTACAATTTTTTAGGAATAATAGTCAATTTTCTAATATTAATCATGTGAATGAAACAAATTTTAAAGAAGTGTAAAAACTTTTTTCTCAATGAGTTATTTGATAAATAATATTTTGTAGGCCTTATTATTTCTGTAGTATCAAAAACCACCATAGGCCTACTTGTAAAAGTTGCATGGTCGCCGTGGACATATAGGCCTACATAGAGAACTAGGGAACAAGAGGCCGGACAGATTTAGACATGAATAAAATCATGGAATTTTAAAATGTGTTCAGAAATTCTGTACAGTACTTACATGCCCGTATCAAGAAGGGGTGGGTGAGGGGTACTGGTGCGTGCGCGTAAATTTATTTTTTTCATCATGGACCGGTCAAACCTATACACAACGTTATCTGTTTTCACCATTGCATAAACAAAAACCCGGGAAATCCAGGTAGGCCTATGACGTAATTAGGCCTAGGCCTAACTAGGCTCCTTTTGTTTTTGATTAACAAATTCAGAATCCAAAACATCTCGGTCGTTGGCGAAAAAGTACGTCTCTGTCGACCGCCCTGATTCGGAATCATGTAGATCTGTAAGAAACTAATGGGTGTGATTCTTAATAACATAATGATCATAATAAGTGTTGGATGACTGTGTGAAAATACTATGTAAGAACAAGGCAAAAATATTCAACATGACAATTACCAAAATGTAGGCCTATGATGTCTCAGCCTTGCCAAACTTGTACTGATTCTTATATTTAACTACAAAGTTTACAATATCATCAGTTAAATAAATTAATGTTCTATAAATCGGAAAATTTTCCATAGGCCAAAATCTCATTGAAAGTCATTAATTAACGTGGTGGCTTTCCTGTTTCTACACCAGAGCCCTTTCAATTAACACTTGGAAAATTAAACCAAAGTGACTTCTCCTACGTTGCTCCGGATAGATATAAATTGAGAGTGTGCTTAATTAGTAAAAATCACAACGATTCTACAATATAGAAAATCTCATCAATCGTATAATAATCAGCAGTAGGCCTACTACTTGTTTTTTTTTTCTTTTAGAAGCTTAATAAAGTACTAAACATGAACAATAGTAATCATTGGGAAACAATGTTAACTGATTTGAAATTCCATTCATCGTTGTTTCGTAATATTTTTCTTAAAATTGGCCTTGATTTGTGTCGTTGTATTATTCTACGTTTCCTCTCTGATCATAATGCTGTTGTTCTTTAATGAATTGTCCTCCTAATAATCCAGCATTCTTCGGCCGTTTGTTCTTGTTCAGGTACAATTTTAATTGATATGTGTGGCCTTCAATACTGATTCATCGATGGAGGTATTGATTCATCTAATCCTGCCTACTCCATTCCAATCCCAGAACCTATATGACTTAGAAGCAAAACAGCATAAAACTACATAAATATTATGTATTTAATTATCTTTAAGATACTTAATTGCATAATATTATGTAAACCGGCTTGCAAGAGCAAAGATTACGTTTTGTTATTCCCGTTGGATTTTAATTAATCCATAAGACTACTCTGTTTGAAGATTCGAATGCAAAAAAGCAGAATACTGTGGTTTTAAACAAAAGTTGTTTTTATGACACCCGCACTGAATTCAATTGTAAGAAAAAAAAATTAAAATTTATCATTAACAGCGTAATTACTGCATCGTGTATCAATGGCCTACACCAGTATGACTGTCATGATTTGACTTTATGAAACGCATAAAAACGTTATGTTCTTTCGTAATTGTAATTTAATAGGGCTTAGTGTCTTCAAATATTTACTTGTTTGGTACGGTATCTATTTATAAGCCATTATATTCTTGAATGTGTTAGAGCCAAGTCAAGAGGATAAGTCAAAATATTGACAATTAAGTTAGGCCTATTTATAAATTATGAACTTACAACTTATCTTCTAACATGCAAAAACAATTAGTTTCATATGTTTTCTTGAGAAGTTATGAACAAAGTTCGAACATTTAGAATGTAAGGTTTGAGAAAAATAAAATTGAAAATTGCTTATAAATATACCGTGACTAAACAGGGTCATTTTAAATAGCATTTTAAAAACATTTTTGGATCATATGTATCTGTTTTTGAAAGTTTTTGAAATAAAAAAAAAACACTTTTTTTTGTTTTTGCATTTTGTGGAAATAAAAAGTACCTTTGCGACTGTTCCTTTAAATCTACAATAGTAGATCATTTCATTGCTAGGACCACCCTCCTATACATTTTCCTATTTCTATTTTTTTAGTTTTTTTAGCCGGACTTTACCCACCTGAACCTCCTTTGGCTTGGTTTTGCCACATATGGCCTACTGTATAGTTTAACTTGTTTATAACTTTGAACATCTTTACTATGTGAGTCGGGCGGGCGTCATCACGTGACATGCAGCTTTATTTTCGTTATTCTCATTCGTCGGTTGGTCTTTCGGGCACACTAACTTTATAATTTCTCTATTGTTTGAACTATTATATCTGCGTAATCTGTCTCCCTCGATAAACCAAGCAATATAATAACATTGGAAAACCTGTTTTCAGTTATTGTCTTCATTATAACAGAAACTCACATCACTGTATTTGTATTATACATTACATTCTGATATAGGGAGTAGGCCTATTGTTTAATTTCACTCACGCAAATGCCATAAACTAAATAGTTATCATAGCCTTATTACAACTTTTGTATGAGTCTAATTACAAGCCCTGTTTATGTATTTTGATTTAGATTCACAATTTTTATTTGTTATCTGGTTCCATATTTTATGTTTTTAATTAACCGGTAACGGTTCTTTCTTCAGTTTATCTTTAAAAAAATAATCACTTGTGAAGTAAATAACGTTTTACTTTGCTTCTTAAAAGATGGAATTGACACATTGTTTCTAATCAAAATCGATGACCCGCTGATTAAAAGTTTAGAATTGTTTAGTCGTCCCCAGAAATAGTACAAGGCTTGTGCCGAGGGGCATGGGAGGAGACATTGAGGCAAACTTAACGTCTGATGGCCAGCACCTTGCCTAAAGGTGCTTCCTTGAACCACCCGGATGGTCTGAGCTGATCAGAACACCCAAGATAAAATAGATTCTGTTGTCAATATCAAGTATAAAGTATACAAAGTTTAATTTCGCCTTTGAACCCATTGTCCCTGCTTTTAAGGTGAAATACCAGGGTCTGTAAATAAAATTGCAGTCAACGAGTAAAGAAGTATCCCCAAGATATTTACTATATTTAAAGCCGTGGGTCTGTCAATTAGGCCTGTATAAAAAAGATAGTACACAATACTATTATTAGAGGTCCATGACAACATTGATCTCATGATGTTGATGAAGATGAAGATGATGATGACGATGACGACGACGATGATGATGGTGATGATGATGATGTGATGATGATGATGATGATGGTGATGGTGATGGTGATGATGATGATGATGATGATGATGATGACGACGACGACGATGATGACGATGATGGTGATGATGATGATGATGATGATAATGATGACGACGACGACGATGATGATGAAGGTGATGATAATGATGATGATGATGATGATGACGACGACGACGGCGATGATGATGATGATGATGGTGATGATGATGATTATGATGACGACGACGACGACGATGATGATGATGTGATGATGATGATGATGATGATGCTGATGACGATGATGATGATGATGATGATGATGACGATGATGATGATGATGAGGATGACGACGACGATGACGACGATGACGATGATGATGATGAGGATGACGACGACGACGACGATGACGATGATGATGATGATGATGATGATGACAACGAAGATTTGAGCTGACAATGATGACCATGATGATCATGACAAAGTTCATAGAGGGTGGTGATGCGTGTCGGTAATTAAAAGTCAAATTATGCATCATTAAATAAATAGAGGTCGAGCATAAACCCCAAACGTCTAGACTTTAAAATACTAAGTATAATTTAAAATAAAACAAAAACAACAACAAATCGTTGATTTTTCCATCACGTCACAATAAATCATTTGCAATCCAGCAATATTTATTTCGTAATATTTCACAATGAAACAACAAATTGCAACCACAACCGGTTCATTCATAAGTTTGTTAGTGAATTAGGCTGTTCTGTCAATTTCTAGCTGTTCGACAAGTTATACAAATCAATTGACAAGGCGAGTCTGAACACGAGTCAAAGGTGAATTGTTTCACACGATTTTATTCTTGAGGCAACGCCCCCATGTGCTTACACAAATTACATCTGACATTTATTGCAATGTAAGTGTGTGGAAGGAAAAATGGTATATACTGTACTACAGATTTTTCTTTACGGGCATAAAAATATTCGTCGTTTGGTTTAAACTTTAAAAAAGGCTGACTGTATTACGGACAATGTTAACACACATGCAAAAATACCAATAATACAATTTGTTTCTTGAAGATACCATAGAAAATATGTACAGCATTTTCCAGTGATTTGTAGAACAAATTTCAAATCAACCAGAAGCTAACCTTATATTTTTGAAGCTATGTTTTATCATCATTGAAATTCAATTACGGTTCCAAGATTTTCTGTCGCAAACTTTGCAAACAGTCAGATCAAATAAATGTTGAAGGCTAGGGATGTTTCAATCTATAGGCCTATCAACACACGGATACTGTGGGACGTGCACTTTGAATTTTATTGTTATCCCCTTTTTGGCACTTTATGAAGAAAAATGTGATTTTTTTTAATGTGTTCCGCTTCATGTTTGTGAATAGCCGGAAATGGGAGTTTAGAGTAAAAATTATTTAGGCAATGGGCGACTCACAATGTTAACTCGACGTTACTCGAGGATTTCCTGAACTAACATGAATTGTGGGACGACGAGTGATGATTCAATTTTGTTGTCAATCATCAACCTCCGTTTCCTTAAATTTTAGAATGTAATAACGAAAACATTCAAGTTATGTTGTTCTCTAAAAGTAGCAATGTTCAAACTTTTCTTTAGATTTGTGTGGAACATTAAATAAATGTTTAATATTTTTCCGGGGTAAATTTTCAATAGCCTCTGGAAAAGCCACAAAAAAAAAAAGCCCCAAAACAAAACAAAAAGACAACCCCCCCCCCCCCCAAAAAAAAAAAAAAAAATCGGGAAAGAAAAAAAATCCGAAC
>JAOTQE010060182.1:0-18830 GCA_025631205.1 Nesometra sesokonis | reverse complement strand
GGGGGGGGGGGGGGGGGGGGGGGAAACAGTCCCCCTGAAATGTCACTCCCAACTATTAAAAATTCACAATTCACAAACAGCAGGTAAATATGAATATTATGGCCTGGAAAAGCACCTTCAGGGACCAGGAAAGCACAAGTTCAGGGGCAAATTTTTTTTCCTCATCAAATTCTAACCGGGCTTGGGTAGCTGGGAAAGAAATTAACCTCGTCCCTCTAATTCAAAAACACTCTGCCGCCCCTGGATATGAATGTTAAAAGTTTTGAAACAAAACTGAATCATCTGTATACTGTAAAGTAGTCGAAACAAGTGAAAATGACAAAATTAAAACACTCAGATGAATGTGCTGTTGAAAATTCCATACCATCACAGTGTTCTCCCAGTAGCAGAAATGATTAAATTAGCAGGACTTCAGGCTACCTCTGCCAGGATTTCATTTTGTTTGCTGGCAACACAGACTCCCCCTTCGGAGGCAAAAGACGATAAAATTAGGATACAAATGTTAAAACGTGGGCCTTGAGTACCCATTAAGTGGAAATGGGCAACTATCTTCGGCGCGCCCTATCTTCAGAGGAAAAGGACTATACTAACCACAAAATCATAAATCACACTAAAGAACTATCTATCTATCTGGAAAATTGTTTTTTTTTTACTTGTCAAAATCCAACCCAGGTTCGAGCACCCATCCTTCGGCAATTCTGAATGCCCCTAACTTTGACAGCACAAGTAAAACACAAATCTACATACAAAATAAACTGAAAAGATAAACAATTGAGAAACAAAATGGATTTAATTTTGACAATACAGACAAACTACTTGATACTATATATATATACAATTTATATATATATTCTATAATATACAGTATATATACTATATATTATATACAGTATATATATACAGTATATAGTATATATACAAACATATATAAAGTACTGTATATTATATAGTATATATATTGTATATTTTTAACACTATGCAATAACAGCAAACACAGACGTAAGGTTTTCCAGCTGAGGAAAAGCCATTATTTGTTTAACCTGTTAACTGTTCCCTGTGCTTATATCATGACCTCATGTGTGAAGAAAACTTGCAAAACTACGTAGTAATTAATACATTATTATTGTTTAACTGATATTTCTTAAATTTAATTCATATAAAATAGTTATTTTTGCTGATAATCCCATTGTAAATGATATATTTTTTAATTTAAAACAAAAAGTGTCTGCATGTTAAAATAAATTTCAACCAAAATTCTGACCATAAGAAATAATAATTACATTTACATTATAATTAGCAGAATTAATGAAATGAACAGCGTAATAAAATTATAGTTACAATACACACAATATTTATAAATATACCATAATAAGCCTTTTATCAGTTACAACTACACATGTGGTACCAAGGTCGAAGGCCTTTGCAGGAATTTTAGATTATCCAATAAACTTAAGTTGAACCGCCTGGTTGAACCTCCCTGGGCGGACCTCTCGAAAGCTGACATCCGCCATAATAGACACTCATTCACAAGCCTGTTTGTTCTTCCTATCTAATTAGTGCATTTGGTACCTCTCGTAAGCGGCCACCTCACATAAGCAGCCGCGGACACTTTTTGACTTAAATTTTGATTTTTTTTTTACATTACTTTTCCTCTCATAAGCAGACATCCCGGAAAATTTCGTAACTTTTGTACCTAAAATTTCTGCACAAAATTTGAAAACAAATCGGTAAAAATCATATTACTGAACCAACTTATAAAAAATGATAATATATAATCAAATATAGAATGTGGTTTTTAGAAATTTTAGAGACCATTTGTGTTAAGAATTCTGTGAAATAAGTACATATTTTCTAAAGTTTGGTTCACTATCGGCTGAAATACTTTTAATAAAAATCTGCTACCGCACACTCATTGTAGACTATAAGGCCGGGTACTCACTGCGTCGTGTTACGGTCGCACGACTAAACCGTCGCACGACTAAACCGTCGCACGACTAAACCGTCGCACAACTAAACCGTCGCTCCGTGTGTGTGTGGTTTCCAGACGCGATGATAGTCTTCTACTCATCGGCGGACGGTTTTTAAGTGACATCCCTGTTGAATAACTAAAAAACCGTTGGCCGACGAGTACAGGACTGACTTCGCCTCTGGCAACCACACACACAGGGAGCGACGGTTTTGTTGTGCGACCGTCATGCGACTGTCGCACCACAGTCGTACGACTTTATGTTTTGTTTCTTCCTAATATGGCCACATACTTCTGATGAATTTCAGGTGATTCCCTTTTTCGTCACATGGCACTGCGATGAAATTGTCGCAAAAATTAACAAAGGTTGACCCTGGGTTAAAGGTAGAAAAATTATCGAATTAAGGTTAATTATCAGAATAGAATCTGAAAATTATCGGGATTATTTTTTCCCCATTAGAATAGGTAAAAGACCAGTTTTTGCAGTACTTTTATCGGATAATTTTTATATCACTATAATTTATTGGATAATTTTTTTCTTGCAGAAACAGCCAGAGTACATAAAAACTTCCAACCAAGAAACCCTAAGTAATAGCTTTTGCAATGGCTAATAGTCTTTTGTATGTTTTGACCTAGCTTGACCTGGTTAATACACATGTGCATTTGAAAGCATAAAAGTGCTTATTGGCCTTCATTCATTGTAATAATAAAGGCAGACCATAATAGTCAATCAAATCATTGCATTTATACATATTCATTTTTCATTGTGTATAACACCTGTATGCAAAACTTACTAAATATTTCAACATAAATAAAATTTCAAGTGTGTTTAATATTTTGTTTAAATGCTTATCAAATAAAAGGGCAACTTATATTTCATGTATGCCGAGTCTGTGTTTATAAATTAGAGACTACAAACTTCAAATGCCATTTTGTGCATGCATTGCAATAAATATGCTGACAGAGTAGGCCAATGAATGACTTTAGTTGCCCAAGGAATATATCATTACATTTACTTTCATCTTTAATGATTGGGTTTAGACAATTTTTTTTTACAATGCAGGGGTTAAGTCTTTTTTTCCAATACTTCAGTGCCATTTTTATTCATTCACTTGCAGTACTATATTTACTACAGTAGTACAAAAATAAGGTTTATTAAAAACAGTAACACTATTTGGACTGGCCTTGCGATGCTGATTGTTGCCTAGATACTGGACACATTTTTTAAAGCAAATTACACTACCATTGCTATTGGCTCAAATTGAATGAGGATTGAACAATGCTTTTTTTTTCTTTTTTGTAAGCAGACTTTTCAATTTTCATTTATTCTAAACCAACATAATAAACTATTACAGTTAACCTTACCTAAGTCGAATCCCAAGTAGCATTGAAAAATAAATTTGACTTAGAAATAAAGTCGACTTAGGCAGGCCTAACTTATATTAATCAGTAAAGGTTAAATCAGTGTTCAACATAGGATACATCTTGTAACTAATAATGGATTTTATTATAACATTGCATGATTTAATGTCGCAAATCATGTCAACATAAGAAATCAAATCCAAGTCATAATAAAAAATTGACCAGGCTTTATGAAAATTTGGGTCCACCAGTCAGGAATTTATCTTTTTTTTATTAAGCCACTCTTTTAGCACAAGTTTTTACAAATTCCTATAGTTCAATATAGGGGTACTTGAGAATTTTCTTCACAAAACTTTAAGAAATAAAGTTGTAAGAAAAATTAAATTATTCTAAAATTGAACTATAGGAAATAAGATGTTATTTAATACTGTATTTACAGTAACATGTGGCTGCTATAGAAACAAAAATTCTTGACACAGACTGATTCAAAGTTAAAAAAAATGCTGTTCTTATGCCTTCTAACTACTATAGTATCATTATTCCTTGGTTGAGGAAACACATCAGTTAAATAGTTCACATATTCCCGGTACAAGGTACATTCACATACAGTACATTGCAGCTACAACATTTGAGACATACAGAACGTTCGGAGGGTTGCTCATATTAGTTCCTGTAGTATGTAGCAGACAACTTTATTTTATTCACAGCCAACAGTTAAGTAACTTGCCAATTACATATGGACTTAAAACATTACAGAATGAATATATTATTAACAGAGCTTTAGTTTCTGAGATAAACTTGGTAGGCTGCAATTATTGAAGCATGAGTGCCATTGTAGGTATATTCTAATTCACTATACAAGATAAGGATGCAGGTAATTCTTATCAGATATATAATTACTGTACTGCTCCTGGGACAAGTCCACCCAGCATTTAAGTTGTTATACAGTTGTTTTAAGGAGTTACGCTACACAATTTTTAAACCTGGGTATAAGCACATCAAAATTTGACTGATTCCATATTCAAGGTTAGTGGGCTTATACCAGGGTATATGCACATGTCATGTCAATGTAGTGGGCTTATACTAGAGTCAGCATGATACAGTGTTAATTTACATTGATAGGAAATGCATAATTCTTTGTGTCATACAAAGCCAAGATTATGACAAAATTACAAGCCACAATATGGCACTCTGAGGTAAGATTTTAACATACACAAATATAGCAGGGGAAGGTGGAACATTATTTTTTTCTAAAAGTTATCCAAGTGAAATCAAGGATGCTTTACTTACACATTCCAACCCATTATTTTTTATTTGAAAGTATGTATAAGGCTTTTAAAAAAGATAACAGAGCTAAAAACCCACGAAAAACTTCTTAACAGTACATCTTTCATAGATGGCAGATGATGGCAAATACTGTATATTTCAGGCAGGTTAGGATGGTGTAATTGAAGAATCCAAGTTCTGGTTGTAGAAGAGGTTGTAGAGGAATTTACACTATAGCAAATTTCTCTTAATTTTTCATAAAAGAATTGCCATTTCATACAGCTATTATAAACATTACCATTAAAATATTCTTCACCAGAATTGACATCAAATAAAAAAATAAATATTTGTATATTGTCATAAAATAATCAATTGCCAGAACCAACTGATTAAATTACCCTGGAAACTGTTATTAGTTTTAATATGCAAAATGACATCACTATAATATTGTATTGTTTATTATAGGCTGTGTTTCCGTAGGATTTTCAGATTATCCGATAAAATACCATTCAATCAAATCAGTTTAAAAAAAGGAAATTTGCAAACTCAGTGTAGACCATAATGCATTGCGAGTCCACTAACTTTCAGTTTTTTGATTTCCCTTTTCCTCACATGGCATCCTGGTAGAACTGCGGTGAAATCGTTGCAAAGATTAGATCAAGGTTGACCCCCATGTCAAAGGTAAAAAGTTATCGCACTTAATTTTATTATGTCAGAATGGGTTGAACACCCACTTCTGCAGCACTTTTATCGGATTATTTTTATCACAATAATTTATCAGATGAATTTTTTCCTGCGGAAACACGGCCATAGGTAATACACCATAATTCAGTTCTCTATAATAGAATCTCCAGGAAGTTGACACTCACACTTGTGTCAAATTGTTCACCTCAATCCAGTCAACATTTAAAAAAAAACTTAAAATATGCTTATATATGGTCATGATGAAGTCACAACATGACCATATTTAGAAATATTACCATATATGGGTATAACAAAGTATTTTGTCAAATAAATTTGATAGTCTGGATTGAGCTTTAGCAAATAAAATTAGCAGACCAAATCATGTTTCCGTGCAAATTATACAGTTTTGATTTGACCCTGGTACATAGTGTATGTGGTTAAAATCACATCAGCAATAGGCTCACTTAAGTTACTGGAACAAAAGGCTAATTACGCATACAGGAATAACATTACTATCTGTGACAGGATGATTATACAGTATTCGCACATACTGGATATTATCTTTTTATCTACTTCATAATGGTCTTAAGATAACTGCTGATGAATGCTGTCAATTCAATTCCTATATTAAAGCTTACTATAATTACAGTAGTCAAACTAGTCAAATCTAAAGTAGCGTTGGAGAAAACTTGCACATCAATCTGGCTGCAAAAATAAATTTGACTTAGACATTATTTGACTTAGGCACAGTCGACTTAGAAAAGTTCAACTTTATTACTACATATGTTGAAAACAAATCCAAATTTTTCACATTTTCTTATATAATAAAGTAAAAAAATGCAATTGTTTAAAGTCTCTATATGCAGTAATTATGCCCAATAAAATATACTAATCTAGTATTAGTAGAAAAGCGAGAAAAGCATAAGTACAGTACTGGAATATAATTCATATTAATGCCAATTAGATAAAATAAACCCTCATTATCCTAAATACACATTTTGGACCGAGATTGAATTAGCAGAAAATAAAAAATTATACCTTTCTCTAATCAAACCAGTCCCAATTAAAGGGTATAATTATTTGTGTAGTGCATGGTAACTCAAGACTATCCGTGCACTAATAAACGGTTTTGCAACTCCACAAAAAATATGATAATTGAAACACCACACATTCATCTTTGTAAGTTAATAAACATTTTGGAAAACATATCCATTTTTCGATCTACAAATAGTTTATCATCATAAAATACTGATCACAGAAATTTCACAGTTTTTAAACTGGAAGATTCCAAATTTTATAACATGCGTTTCCATTATCGTAATCCGTGAAATTGCAAAACTTCCCTAATCAACATCCTCAATCATGTGGTCTGAATATTCATAATCTGAGAATGGCCTTACAGTACCATGATGATTTACAAAGCATTACGTTTATAGATAGTAGAGATTGCTTAAACTATTACGGTGCTGAATCATGTATGAGTTTACTCTGAGGTATAAGCCCACTCTCAAGTATAAGCCCACTCTCAGGTATAGGTCCACTCTCAAGTATAAGCCCACTCTCAAGTATAATACCACTCAAAGGTATAAGCCCACTCAAAGGTATAAGTCCACTCTCATGTATACAGTAGTCCTACACTCAAGTATAAGCCCACTCTCAGGTGTAAGCCCACTCTCAGGTGTAGGCCCACTCTTAGGTACAAACCCACACATTCTCAAGTATAAGCCCACTCTATGGCATAAACCCACTCTCGGGTGTAAGCCCAATCATTATCCTTTGAGTGGTTGTCCCACATTAGCTACTTCAAAAGTACTCTGGTGTAATCTTACTTCACAAATTTACCATTACCTCATGTTTAAGTGAGATAGACTTATTCCAGAGTTAGTACGGTAGTAGAGAACATCAAGCAGAAATCCTTACCTACAGAGCATAGAAGTTGTCTTAATCTTTTGTCTTAACCTAGTAATCTAAATTTTCATATCATTTGATAAAAGCAAACTAGTTTTACACTCATAGACTAAAGCCCATCTCCCACTTGGGTGTTTTAAGAACTTGGGTACAATTATTTGCCAAAAAATTTGGCAAAAATTTACATCGTAAATCACAAGTTGATAATTCTCAGAACTCATGTACACTTGCCTGAAATAAACCTAGGTAGGAGAGAGGCTTAGAAGATGCTTATATAGTTCTGCAATAAGTTTGTTTACAAGTCTTTTTGAAGAAACATTTTGTAAGAAACTTTTGTATACCACATGAGTCCAAAGCAACTTAAAATGTGTTACAGGCCTAGAGAATCTGAAATATCACCCTTTTTAAATAAGAGTTTAGAGATCTTTCTTAATGACTAATCCATCTAATATATAAATGTAATGTGACGTGTTCCCACAAAATGTTTGAATTTTTTTAATCTATTTTTTGTGTGAACAAGTAAAATTAAATGAATAAACCTGTAATTTAAGGTTGTCATGTCTAATTAACAAACTTGTATTATAATGATTTAACCAAATTAAGATTAAAATCAAGTTATGAAAGAGTTTTTAAATTATTATTCTTGAGAGTCAGGCAATCTAATTGTAAATTTTTTGTTACTCGAAAAATATTCCACTTGTCTGCATTTAAGATTCTTTACTAATTTAATTAAGTGGCATTCACTATTTAACAGAGGTTTATCAGGAAATAACTCACAAATTTTGGTTACCCCAGGAGCATGTAATTCTAAAAATTCTGTTGTTCATGCATTTGAACTTGTCATTGATTTTTAGATGCCTGACACACCTACCTCATAACAGATAGGTAATTAAGTCTCTAAACTCAGGAAATATGCTCCTGGGCTTGAGAAAATACCCTATTTTCTCCAGGAATTTTTCATGATTTACCTCCAGGATTTTTGATAAATTAAAAATTTAAACAAAAAATATGTAGAATTTTTCATTTATTTGGACACTAAATGGTATTTTGAAGGTTTTTTTTTTGACAATAATTGTACCAAATATAGTGGTAAACACCTTTTCAATTGTTATAATCAAAGCATTGTTGTTCATATTAGTTTCAGATCCCCACATAGTACCCGAAAACGGTTACAAACATGGCCGAGCAAATCTCCAGCATTTCTAATTTTCTAACTTGGGAGTTCTGTAATTAGACTGTACATTGTGATATGATTCCTGGTGATGACATTATTTATGTCGACATATTAAATCCTGTCACGATGGCATTTAACAAATTTTGTGGAGTATGTATTATACTTTTTTACCTGAAATTGATTAGTGGACCTTTCGGGAATTTTGATATTTTATATTTTAGCATGTAACATATTAACATTAATGTACCACATAAATGTACAACAATAAATAAAGTATTTCCAAAATTATACCTCCAAGAAAAAAACTTTCAATCTAATATGATTTTTATGGGAACACATCAGATGATTTTACATCAGAAAATAAGAAAAAAAAACTAAATATTAATAACACATTTCGAGTCTTTACACAATTTCAGATTTTTTTCCACTTATTTTCTATTCATTTATATGTTATTTTTTTATAATATTTAATTCACAAAAATAGGTACTACAGTATTTGCCAGTTGCTGCAAGCATTACATTAGGATGCTTCACTAATTTTACCTTTAAAAAATTTAGTTTTATTTCACCCAGACGTCCATCACTACAATAGGGAACATTGTTCACATTCAAATGACATGATTAACTAAGACTTCATTCATATTTGCTACACCTTAGACATAACCAACATTTATGGCTGGGAAAAATGTGTTCAGACTTGTAGTTTATTGAAAAAAAATCTGGAATTAGTTAAGCATGCCATATTCCTATAGTGTGATCTGACCCATCTGGCACCCTATAGGTATTTATCCCTCTAATACAAACAGCAAATTTGGTTATTATCCAGAGATAACAACTGTATTTTTAAACACTTGCAAATATGCATGTACCACTTGTAAAGATGCCATGTATTATGCACTGTATATACCCAGCATTACCACCAATACTAACAATTAACCAGTCTTATCCGCATATTTCCAATCATTGCTATTTATACTTAAAAATTTCAAATACCTAGCCCAGTGTCCTCCCCAGGCTTTTGGAGTGTAACAATACTATCACATCATCATCAGGACATTCTCCCTGAATTTTGGCCATTCCCCGGGCACCTGAAAGCTCATTAATTATCAAAAAATCCTCACGTCTGCCCCAAACATGGCGAGCCACAGGGATGATTAACACAACACTGGGGAGAACACTGCTACCCTCCATACCATCAATATCTCCATCCTCCTCCCCACCCTGCTCCCTAATCTGCAAGCCAAGTTCCTCATAAGCCCAATCTCAACTATACGTAACTATTCTTCCTACATACTTCATAAAAAATTCGTAGCATAGCCGTAGAAGCGCAAGTGGTGTGAGAAAGGGCTTGCATAGGAGAACCTGGTGTTTTAATTATACTGATATCTGACCTCCTTTGAATCTTAAAGCAACAAGCCTACTTTATTATTTTAATTTTAACAGTTAAGCTTAATAGAAGTTTCTTTTGTTTGAATGTACCGCTTACATCTTTACAATAGCGAGTTGAACAGATAAATAATTCTAGAGGAACCATCGTCATGGCAGCACTATATAGAGGGCGATCCGATCAGCGACATTCCCAGACTTTTAGCGTTAAGTCAACACTACCGGAGATAACATATGGGGCTGTTTTATGGAAATCTATAAAAGAACGCACGATTAATTAACATCATTATTATACTATTTTAAAATACAATGAAGGCAAAACTCACAAAGCAGTAACATGACAAAAACATGAATTAAAGATTATACTAAATAACATATTTGTGTTTTCAGGGCTTTTAAGAAATTCAAGAACACATATAGTAACATAACAAACATTTTCAAGGCCATCGCAGCCACCTGGGAGGTAATTGAAGGCCATTGCTACGGTGGCCGCGGTCATATTCAAGGCCTGTAGATTTAAAACAAGACCAAGTAATCGTAAACGATTACCCCCTCGCCTATGTTTTGAAGAGGGTATCTTCCTCCCACCCGTTTGTGTGTTTGTTGTGAACACCCATAGTTTTCATTCAACGTTATTATTCCCACATTGGGTAATATAAACTACTTTCATTGTGGTATCTTCCAATGATCAGGCACACAGAATAAACACACTGGTCAAGAAAGGTTATGTTTGGTATTTTAATGAAAGCTAATAGATAGGCCCAGAGTATCAGTAACTGTCAGGCCTTTCAGGTTTTTCTCATCATAACAGAGCGCAGTAGACACAAAATCAAATAGATTAGGATCCAGAATTCATGTGGTAAGGCGGAACGACCTACATATGGTCGGTTTTGATATTGTCTAAAAATTTGAAATAATCGGCCCAATAGTTTGTGAGATGCACACAGACAGACGGAGCTCAATGCAATACCCTCTCCCCAATTCAGTGGGGTGAGGGAAATTAGAATTTGATTGACACTTACCTAGGGATGTGGTGAAGTGATCATGTGCATCAAGCGTCTTTGAGCAACGTCTATTTTTATAGTCCCACACTTTGAGTGTCTTATCATCAGCTGCACTCATGATGTACTTGCCTCCTGGATGGAACAGTACACCTCTTACCCAGTTGTCATGTCCTACCTGAATAAACAGTACATAATGCCATTTATATAATAGTTATAGTGTCATTTATATAAAAGTTATACCTGGGGACTTGTCCATGAAGTGCTGAACATAGAAACATATAGGTCTGTTTTCACTATGACTATATTGATCAATTATAAATTGATACAAAGAATTTGTTCCTATAGAAAATAAAAGAAGTTTTCATACCAGAATGATTTAATCATGATTGTGCTTGTATATTATGACACATACATTTTTACAAAAGGTATTAAAATTACATTAATTTTTAAAATGATAAAATCGTTCGACCATAATGATTTTATTGGTTTTATTGAAATTTTTATTGTAAGTTTTTTCTTGCCGTTCTAGTACGAGCACTTCTCCAAACTCACAAGGATTTCATGTTTAAATACATAGAGAAGTGGGTTTCTATCAGGGTCTCTGGTGGTGGGGAGGGTAGTCTTTGAGCAGTGTCCTATTTAAGTTCCATCTTTGAGGATAAGAGTTAGAACATGCATATTCTTAGGTTGCCATCACATTGTAAATGCTTTATAACTGAAAGGTCCACTCATCAATTTCAGGTAAGAAAGTATAATGCATACGCCAGTATTGAAATACACACTATCGTGTTTGGATTCAAAATTTCAACATTATGTCATCATCAGGAATGATGATGACAAGATTAATGTTGGAATATTGATTCCCAACATGATGGCATGTGTTTCAATACTTGGAATATACATTATACTTTGATGATGACATAATTAATGTTGAAATACCGAATCCCAACACGATGGCATGTATTTCAATACTTAGAGTATGCATTATATAATATTTAACCTTCAGACGGAAGTTTGCAACAGTACATGGTTAATACAAATACTAAAATATTAGCAGCCACCTTCCATCTTTTAGATGTATTGAAAGATGCATAAAAACTGTAATAGGCTAAAAAGAGTTCAATTGTCTCAAAAGTATTGAAATCAAGGTGACCTTTATCTTAATTAATGGCTAATTCATCACAAAAATTTTAAGAAACGCCGATGGTAAAAATTAGATGATGTAATAGGGACATTCAGAAAAAAACAGAAAAGGGTTATACAAAAAAGTTCTGACCAACATTAACTTTCATTATAACTTTTTTAAGAACTGATTAAAAAATCAATTGAAAACTTTTTTGATTAATTTTTTTAAAACTTACCAATGTCATGATACAGATTCCGGCACTAACGTCCCACATCTTAATAGTTTTATCTCGTGATCCAGAAATAAGGTAAGGACCAGATTGCCCACCTTTCTTCATCTAAGTTGAAATAAATTAATTATGTTGTATAATGTTTTATTCAGAATTTGAATAGAGCCTCAAATATAGACAGAGCACATACATACAAGATTGTGAAAATCCAGCTATCTAATCACAAACGTGAGCTATACTATTTTAGTGAACAAGTTTTCTACTGTAAAATAAAGATTTTATTATTATTATCCTTATAAAGACATAAATATATAGCACTATTGATAACAAGGTGATAAAATGTGACCAAAATTAACAAAATAAATTAACTAGAGACTACAAAGTAATCCCATGTTACGGTCACACTGGTATCTCGATCCTGGGATCGACACACCGCGGGCGAGATTCAATCCAGGATTGAAATTCTTTGGTCGGTCACACTGACCGAATTTCAGTTAGTATTTCCCCCGGAATAGGAGAGTTGAAACAGGAAGTTAGAGCGCCGGCAATATCTTTTTGCGCGAATAATGTAAACTCGACTCGACGACGAGAGTAATCACTTTATTTTAACATCGCCTGTGATTGGTCGACTGCCGACGAGAAATGTCAACCCCGGTCACGCCATGCCAATCCCATCCCGGGGTCAACCTGGGTGTTGAGCCAGGATCGTGATAGCTGGATTGAGATCGAGGTCACTCCGGGAGCGAGTAGATCTAGCGGCGGTCACATTACGAAAATCTCACCCGCGGTGAGACGATCCAGGATTGAGATGCCAGTGTGACCATACCCCCAGTATCTGCAGACAGATCCATTTCTGCCTTTTAGACTTCATCAGTGCAGCTAAGGTTAACCAAGATTGAATGAAAACGCTCAGGCAGAGCCTAGACAAGCCCCACTTTCAAACTCAACAACAGCAATGAATTAAAACAGACAGATTGTGTGAATGAAGATACCAGGATAAAAGGTATGCGCTTTCTTGGTTGCTGGAATGGGGTGGGGATACAGGCTTTAATTACATGGCTGCCTTCTATTTTAATGGGGCTTGTCCAAATTTGCCTAATATAACACTATTACCACCTTCAAAATCAATTTTTTTCATTTAATCTCTTGGATTGATTTGTTGAATGTAAATGAAATAAAATTTTAAAAAATGTTATAAATGGTATTTAGAACCAATGAAGTACACAAAATATTAAACAATCTTACATCAGTTCCAATCGCTTCATTGATTACAGGATGTGCATTTTCAGGGGCCCATGCTATACATTCGACTACATGGTCATGTTCTCTCAACTCAGCCTTACATTCCTTGCTGGAAACTGCCCATACTCTAACAGTCTATAAGAAAAATACATACTATTATTATGCAATTATGCAGTTTGACCTGTTCAATATATTAGTGAACGTTCAACAGTTCAGTATGCACTTAAGTGTACACTTCATTTTTAAAAATAAGCGTATATTCATTGCAGTTGAAAAAAGGAGTTTGTCACATGACCTACAAGAGGTTCAACTAATAAAATGCAATGTCATTGTTGTGTTCTTGTATACTGTATATTTTCGCGATAACATGACGATCGCGAAAATTATAAAGGCCTGGTCTAGGCCTAGTCAGGACGAGAAGATCATCTAAAATAGACTTATTTTTGAAAATAATAATTATGCTACTATTCCAAGATAGATATGCGGTAAATGTGACTATCATAATATTATGGGTTTCAAAATCACCTTAGTTGTGGTTTCAAAATCGTAATTTGAAGGTAAAGTTCAAAACTGGCTATTTTATTGTTATGTAGGTGGCTCTAAACACTTCCTCTCACATAATCACATGTTCAAAATTACAAAATGGAAAAATAACTGGCCCTGGTGTGAATCTGACATGACCATTCTCACTCTAAAATCGATTAAATTAATTGATAAGGACTGATCATAACTACTACATACTAAGATCCCAATTATAATCATAGTCAAATACTTACCTGATCATTAGAACAGCTGGCTATAAGAGATCCATCATGGTAGATTTTAATCATCCTTACCCACTCTCTATGTCCAGTAAATGTCTTTGTACAATAGCTAAAAAGATAATACAGAAAAACATTCTTTACAGTGGTATTTATAAAATAGTTTAAAATACAATATTGCTTCACATAAAGCCCTTTTTCCTGTCAATCGTTATTCCAAAATTGCCGATTTGACGAACTAGAACAGTATAACAGGCAGGAAGGATTGCCTGCTGTTGCACAGAATTCTTGAGATAACAACCAAAAGCATGGATACGCTAGCATTAGATGTGATAGCATCGCATGTCTGCGAGGATATGGAAAGAATCAATCTGGATTACACGCAGAAAAACTGGCGCACACCAAGACAATTCAGAAAACAAACCTAAACCATGACCTTACGCTTACGAGCAGATGTCTTACACAACAAGAAGCTTCTCAAGAAATCGTTGTTCCCTATAACCATGAGTTGAACTCCCTTGCGTATGAAACTATTACACGAAGGAGCACAACATGAGGCTGTTTAAGCGATGTGGGCTATCGATGGTAGGATAAATTGGCTACTGAAAACCAAGAAGATTGTCATCAGGTCATCCGACCTTTGGTAACCACAAAATGTAACTCCTTTGCTCAATCTTTTTGCGACCTGCCCTAGTAGACCCCTCCCAATTTTCTGTCATACTACCTATTAATGTTGTATTTCTCTGTTTATTGCCAGTATTATTGTCATGCTAAAATTACTATTAAGATGACAATGACGATTGTAGAATAAAGTTATTATCTTTCATTTGTAAACTCACATTATTAACATTTATTTAAGTTAATTAAAATCATCTACTAAATTATAAAAATATTGAAAATAGTGCTTATTATTATTCAATTCTGCTGTTTTGACTGGTTCAATACTATGTAGTATCCACCTATGCGTAGTGGGATATTAGATGATGACGTCACTCCGCAAAGTGAGAGAATTATTGTTATTGTAAGTGGCGAATGCACAACAAGAGGCAGCTGGGTTTAACTACCTGTTAAAACTCGGTGTTCCGCACAATTGATTACCTATTGTTGATTATTAAGAATTACTAATTAATAATGAAACCTACAAAAGTTGCTGCTAATGTTTTTCGCGAGAGAAGGACATGCCTTTTAATTTTGACGACATAGGCTAGCTAGTAGCTAGGCCTTGGTCGCTGACCTAGGCTCTAGGCTAGGACTAGGCTAAGCCCTGGCAAATCGGTACTTACAAGTAAGTCATATTGGACAATAATTATAATATTGAATGCCTATTTTCGGAGATACTAAAAACATATAGTTCTCACTGTGGCAAAATATTGAACTCTGCTTTGACTCGTTCAGTATTTTGCCACAGCTCGAACAATATTTTTCGGTATCCCCCTCAAATTTATTCAATATGACATAGATATTTAACTGCAATGCAGTTAATGTTTATTATTAGCCAACTACACCTAAGTCGATTTCACATTTGAAAATTGACCCTAGAGTGAGCGTAGGGTTCTATTTTACCAATTCAATTCTGAACATCACTCACCCAGATGCGACTTCCCACACTTTGATTGTTTTATCACGTGAACAAGAGAAGACGTGGTCACCATTAGGAGAAAACACAACGGACGACACATTATGATCATGACCTTGGAGTGTTTTAGTACACTCATACGAACCAAAATCCCATATTCTTACAGACATATCAGCAGAACAAGACACTGAAAAAAGAAGGAAACAGAAATTTATCAATCACCTGAATCAGAATATGTGGTTGTCATTTACTTAATGTAGAAAAAAAGACTTCTACTGTGAAAAACAATATTGAGAAAAATGGGAGAAGAGGAAAATACCTTTTTTGAGAATTAAGGAATTGCTCTTGGTTCATTGTTTCTCCTTCAGGGTGATTACTAAGCAGAATTTGTTTTGGCCAACTCTGTTGTGTTCTGAATACTCAGTAACAGGCTTGCACATGATGACAGATATTCATGTGCATGCTCAGTGATAAAGAAGTACGGATACGAGACTAGTATATCTAGACACCAGGCTTAAAGTAACTTGCAAATATTTTGTTAGCATTATGTGTAGTGTGTGAACGTTTTGTCCACAACTAATACTAGTATTTATGCCACATTTTGTTTCATTTATTTGCACCTTTTCTCTGTATTGTCAGGTCATATAGGGTCTTACTTATAAAATAATTATTACTTGCATGATAGATGGCTTAGTGCATGCGCAATCATGTCAAACATATGCTTGATTTCCACTATTATGTCTTTTTATTACAATTTTTGTTCAATATGTCTTCAGGAATTCAAAATTTCACGGAATTTCTCATGGAGAATTTACAAAATAAAACAAAGATTAAATGAGAACTAAATGTTTCAAATTTAATTATTATTTTATGAGTAAATTAGTAGGGAAAGATTACATGCCGACTTTTCCCACCCTGGGATGTAATTATGCAGGGCAGAGGCGGACGGGCTGCCCACACTAAAAATGTTCCACCCACCCTAAAGTTTATTTTAAGACCTTTCAACCCTGCCTAATTTAACCTGCCACCCAGCCTAAGCTTCTGAAAAAGGTAAAAATACTGTTTTTAGTCATCATGCCACCCATCCATACATTGTTGCCGGCCCACCCTTGGACTTTTCTAGACACATCTCTGCCCACCGTGTGCTCATCTGAGTAAGCTCTCTTAAGTTATGCATTTTTTATTTTTACAAAACTTGAAGATGCATTATGTTTTTAAGTTTGCTTGCGCATGCACTGAGCAGGTTCTCAAGCAATCTCTCCCCTTAATCCACTCATAAAATAATGATTAAATTTCAAACAGTAATTCTCATTGAATCTTTCTATTATAAATGACTACATTACCTAGGAGTTTTCCAGTATGATCAAAAGCTACATCTTGTACTGCGTCTGTGTGTCCTCGTAGTGTTCGTTCATAGTCACCAGTTTCATAATCCCATACCTAAAAGTAAATAATTATAAAATAGGTTAGTCAACTGCCAAGTGTAAAAGTATGTATTGATAAAATGAGTCATGTTGTACGCGAGATCAAATTGAGATAATCACCAAAATATGTCTGAAGGTTTATACAATGTGTAATTCTAAAGCCTCTATGCACTGTATAAATCAAATGGAAACAATTTATTACTAAAATAAAAAAAAGAAAGAAGAGATGAAATAATTTATAAAAAGAAACATATTCTTAGTATATAAATATTTACAGCTCATGAGGAAAACAGTAAACTCTAGTGATCCAAGATTATTTGGATAAAATATACTATTTCCCAGGGCCTAGGTTTTCTGCATCAAAAAATATCATGACATGTAAATAGCATTAAGCCTGTTTTCCTGTTGATTGTTAATCCCAAAAACGGCGATTTGAATCGGCATTTTCAATCGTTAATTTTGAAAAATGACAACGATCGACAGGAAAAGGGGTCACTTTCGACGTTAAAAAATGGTTGACGATTTGGATCATCAAAGTTAAACCGAGTTCAACTTTGACGATTTGGATCGTCGCGAGGCAACATTGCCTGCGGCAAGAATTTGCATGTTTTGGGCCTAGAAATAAATCACACATTTTGTTTATTTATTAAATTTTCGGGAGTTTTTAACTTACTTCGGAACATAAAATATACAATTATCTAACTAAATAAAACTGTAATAAAAATTACAGTTGAATATAGCGGTCCAGCATGACTTTTATTTTATCGTTAATTTTTTAACGATTCAAAATGCCGTTTTAAATCAGCGATTTTGGAATAACGATCGACAGGAAAACTGGCTTTAAGCTATTCACTGCAGGAAAAACACATAGCCTCACCTAGATTAGTAAAGTGATATATTTTACTGATACTGGCAATTTTCAATCATTTTTGACATAATTAAAATTAAATTATTTTCACTTTAAACATCAAAGGTTGAAAAAATAGTTAATTTAAAAAAATAAATTATATTGAAGAATTATGTTAGCATACTAGTAACATTTAAAAGATAACACCATAATTTTAATTTTGCAATGTTATATGCAAGGATGTAATTATGCTGGGCGGAGGTGGGTGGGGCCACCCACCCTAAAAATTTTCCACCCAACCTAAAGGCTATTTGAAGGCCTTCCACCCAGTCAAATTTCAACCTGCCACCTACCCTAAGCCTCTGAAAAATGTAAAAATGCTATTCTTAAATTATTGCCACCCACCCTTAGATTTTTCTAGCTACATCCCTGTATATGCTACAATCAGAAAAAAAAAACCATACAGCTGGCAGCCTATGTAAGTTCAATAACATTTCAGTGTAAACAAATTATTAAACCATTGTTAAATATATTAATTTCTATTCTCATGATCTTAGCTCTGATATTACCTTGTGATATGAAGTTCATTTCAAAATTGAATGTTAATTTTGGTAACCTTATGGTAAATTTCAAGTGAATATACTGTACATATAAGGCATGACATGGCAAAATCACCAAGTTGTAAGAAAATATTGAGTTATTACATATATATTATATATACAACATATTACACTTTTCGCAAGCTTTACAATGAGGGCTTAATTATGAAAATCCGACATCTACAACAACTGAAGTTGTTGGTGGAAATTCATCTAAGTTGTCTTTATTAACTCAATGAAAGTTTAAACTTTTAAACAAACTTACTAAAATTTCAC
>JAOTQE010060171.1:0-18832 GCA_025631205.1 Nesometra sesokonis | reverse complement strand
AGCAGCAAAACGGCAAATCGTTACAGAACGACAGATGGCACTATATATTATAAGTAGCCGACGACCGGAAGCGTTAATGCTTTAATTCTCTATTATACGGGCTAATGAACGACGACAAGGCGGTCAGATGTCTATCGTTTTGACAAAAACAAAATGTCGGGAAACATTTACCACATACATACACACACACACACATATCAAGTGACTGCAATAGTCCCTATGCATGCAATGCATAGGAACTAATAAAAATTTTTTTTGCATAATCTAACAGTAGAAGAGTTTAACAAACTTTAAAAGAGACATTTATTTGGTATCCATGAAATTCTTGGCAGGTGGAACTACATTTTATCAGCTATCAATCCGATTGAAGATGACGCTAAAGAGATAAAGTATAAAAGACAGTTTTTTCTGTGGATATAAAGAAGATGAGAAGGGCTTACCCCGAAGGTTAACAAACGGATATTTTGTTTCTTTCTTTAATGAACTGAAAAAATTAACGAGAGAGGAAATTAGGAAAAATCTGGCAGATTTAAAATATTTTAAACATTAAGAATAATTATGATAATCCTTTTGAATATAAAACAGATCAGATGGGCTTAGTCCTAAGGTTATTAAACACATTTCATTGTTAACGTTTTCTAGAGAGGAAATTAAATAAAATCTGACAGGCTTAAAAGATTTTAAACATTAACAAATAAATAATCCCATCAAGGTAGAATCAAGGAGTGTTTGCATTTAAAAAAAAATTATTTACAGCAAAATTAAGGTAAAGGTTTACAAAACTTCAATACAATTTAGTTTTTTAATCATTTATTTGCCACATACTCAAAGACTGCAAATTGCAAACAAGACAAAGTAAACGTAAACCATTAAACCCTCGCCTATATTTTGAAGGAGGCTATGTTTTTCCCTCTTTTTGTGTTTGTTAGTTTGTGTGTTATTTGTGAACAGCCTAAAGCCATAGTTTTCACTCTTTTCCTACTTTCACTGTGATATCTATTCATGATTAGGCCAGGGAGGTAAGGCACACAGAATAAACATACTACATACTCTATTCAGGGTCAAGAAAAGTTATGTTTGGAATTGTAATGATAACAGATAGGACCAGAGTATATCAGTAACTGTCAAGCCTGTTTAGTATCTACTGTATTTTTTGTAACTTAAGAGAGGTCAGTAGACACAAAATCATATAGATTAGAATCCAGAATTCATGTGGTAAGACAATTCAGCACCAAACCTCGGGAGGACCTAGATATGGTTGGTTCTGACATTGTTTGAAAATTTGAAGTAAATCGGCAAAATAGTTTTTGACATGGATGCAGACAGACACATACATACGCACACAGACAGATGCAGCTCATTGCAATACCCTCTCCCCACTTCAGTGGGGCAAGGGTAATAAACCCTAATGCCTATCAGTGGTATCATTTTAAACTGGCAGCCAGCGGAAAATCCAGCCAGAATTATTTTTGCGCCGGTTAAATTAGTCTTATGGGATCTGTAGAATCCATAGATCTATACATTCCACAGTTAAGCAAGTCTGACCCCAATGAAGTTCTAACATATGTGAGGTGTCACCACAAAGCACAAAATGAGTCGTGTTGTACAAAAAATTAAAATTGAGTTATTGTTATATTCTGATAGAAGATATTATAAGCTTTAATTTGGTTTTTGAATTAGGTTCATAGGTGGAGTATAACCAGAGAAAAATGATTTTGAAATGTATACATCTAAAAACTAACTTTGGAGAAAATCGACTTTAAAGATAAACAACTGTTGATTTCCATTGATTTTGAAAAACAACCTTTAAAAAATGTAATTCAAAAACATGTTTATTGTAAATAAACATAAACTGGATGTTTGTAATTTTAAAGTTTAAGTAATAAACTTCCCAAAACAACAAAAATCTCATTTTTATAAAATTTTGAATTTCTGCCTATTTCTATGAATATCTCCAAATGATCTGGCGTACAACACGACTCATTTTGTAACAACACCTCACATATGTCAATCTAAAATATTTGTGGTCATTAATAGTTGACTGTCAATCACTATGGGTGCTGTTAATGATATATGAACTAACCAATGACTAAAATTAAATCCAAGTTATAGGAATTATTCCCTCCGCCTACAATTAATTTCCACCACCTATTAATTTTCAAAATGACAACATAATTAATTTTGAAATATTGAATCTCAGCACAATGGCGTGTAGTTCAATACTTGGAATATGCATTATACTTTGATGATGACATAATCAATGTGAAATATTGAATACCAACACAATGATATGTACAGTATTTCAATTCTTGGAGTATACAATATGATTCTATAAAGTTTACAACACACCGATTTAAAAAATAATCATCAATATTTAATGATTCTGGAATTTTTCAAGAGGTCCAGTTTTGTGTGGATTTCGGTTTTCAGAGTCTGTAGCAGTACAGTGTTAAAGTACTTATATTGGTGGTATCAGGGTGTGGATATTAAAGAAATTTATTCTTGAAACCATCACTTGGTACTGATTCAGAGCTCCCAAGTTGGAAATCCAGAACTGTTTTGGGGTACTATGATATAAAAGTAAAATTATATGAACAACAATGCTTTGATTATTACAAATAAGTGGTGTTTGTTATTATATTTGATACATTTATTGACAAACAAACCCTCAAAATATCCATATAAAAACAAACCGCATAAAAACAAAGTAGCCACACAAATGAAAAACATATTTTTTAGGTAATATACTGCTAATTTATAAACAATCCAGGAAATAATCATAAAATTCTCAAATTCCTGGAGAAAATTGGGTATTTTCTAGAACCTGGGAGGTGACACTAATCCTAGAGACTTCGAGCCCTGCTGATTATACTCTTCCGCTGTAATGAAACATTAATGTATTTACTCAGTGAGATGTGGTAATTAACATTTGAAATTAATTGGTTACCAAATCCAATAGATCAGAACTTTACAACTATGTTTACAGACTAAAGTGTGTAGATACATGAAATCTTGTGTCATTTTATATCCTGTTTAGTAATAGTGTTTGCTCAACTCAGCATTGATATGAACTAACACTCAGTATTATAAGAATGAATGTTTAATAATTATTAGGGATGGTGTTAGGTTTAAAGTTGGGTAAATATGAATATCTAGTAAATGACGTAAAACAATCTAATTTTAAACTTGGTTTATTGCATTAGTTCATCACAAACTATGCTAAGACTGTTTACGTAAAATTACAACTGGAAGACATTTAAAGTTTCCAAGCAATCTAATTGGTAGAAACCAAAATGTCCACTAATTCACTAATTAATCTCATATATGGACTCTCAAGCATTGGAGTACATATCATCATCAGGCCTTGATTATTGTTTTCGTTTTGACTAGTCCACTGGGCAAGCTGATTTTACATTTCACTAGCCCACAAGCAATTCAAATAGCCCATATCTGTGGAAACTTAATCTACAATGTGTAAAAAAGTGACTCCTTGCCACTTCTATTCACTAGCCAACTGGGCTAGCAAAGATGAAAATTCACTAGACGGTGCAGTTTTCACTAGCCATTTGTACGCTGGGCTAGTAAAAAATCGAGCCCTGATTCATTCATTCAATATTTCAAATTTAATTACATCATCATCAGAACTTACAAGTCTTAAAGTAAATGCCACCATGTTGGGATTCAATATTTCAAATTTAATTACATCATCATCAGGACTTACAAGTCTTGAAAGTAGATGCCACCATGTTCGTTTCAATATTTCAACTTTAACCATGTAATCATTGGGACTCAAAATATTTAAAACAAGCCTTTGTGATAGAATTCAATATTTCAATATTAATTTTGTCTTCATCAAGTATTGAAATACATGCCATTATGTTGGTATTCAATATTTCAACATCAATTTGGGAGCAGTTGGCGCAGCGTTTGTGGTTCAGAATCCCAATCAAGAGATCGGGAGTTAGAGACTCACTTTCCAGCTGCTTGTGTGCTTGGGCAATGCACTGTACTCACATTGCGTCAGTCTACCCAGCTGTATGATGTGTACTGGCAAATTACTGGTAAGTAACCTGTGATGGACTGACATCCCATCCAGGGTAGTATTACATTCTCATCCCTTTCACGGTACAGAAACTGGAAATAAGCTCTAGTCTTATGAGCCGCCAGGCTTGGAAAAGAATTTACTTTATTTTAATTATGCAATCATCAGGACAAGTTAATAGCGAACCATCTTTTGAATGAGACATTAAGCCATTGGTCCTGTGTAAAGCTATGCTTATGTACACAATTCAAAGAAGAGTGGGGATTGCCCAATCACCACCAGAAGGACACCACTGGAAATAAGTCCAATTCGGACTTTCGTGGGTTATCCTTTGTGTTCTACAACACCAAATGAATATAATCAAATCAAATCACATCGTTTGTAACTATAGAAGAAGGTAAAGTTGAACGGTGTGACATCATATTTCAAACTATGGCTTATGTTATATCCGTTTAGATATTTTTCATAATCGTTAAGGAGAAAGATGATATGAATGCATCCACCCATTCAAGGAAATGTTTATTGGATATAACATATATTCATTTACGAAAAAAGTGAAGTTTGAAGTTTGAAACTGAAATTTGATATTAATACAGATCAATTATCAACAGTGTTAAATGCAGTTTGAAATTTTATAGAAATATACATCAATTATCAACAGTGATGCAATGAAGCAGCATATTAAAAATAATAATTATTTCTTTTTATATAGGGCCAATGAACAAAAATAATTCTCACAGCTTTTAACAGAAGGCGGAGATCCATATCCTCAACAAAAACAAATTTTAACTATAGTGCATTGCGAATAGTACATATCTGAATTCTTCAGTATATACATTTTTCACTCATATTTTTCCATTAAAATGTGTCACAGCTGATTTTTTTTAGCATTTTTCATTTATCGAAATTCAAACAATTGGAATATTTTAAAAATACACTTCATCATCTTTATTATTATTAAATCTTTTTGTAAATTATGAAAATTATGATTTTTCTGATACACCGTTTTTTTTTGAAAAAAAAAAAAAAAGTTAGCAGTCAAAGGATTAATCTTAATTGGTAATTACTGCTGTAAGCTTTACAAGTTCACAAGAACTAAATGTGTTTTTGTTTTAAATTGCCTTTGTGTGAAACAACAAAATAGAAGGTATTAGAACATTTTAATCACTTTTAAAACATTAATATTTACCCCAAACAATAGAGGGTGCCAATATTAGTTTTGATATCCCTTGGCTAATAACCTTATTAGACAAAATCAAAGTTTGTAATTCATTTTCCCACAATACTATAGATGGCAGCATAGCATGTAACCTGAGCAGGTCACATACAAATTCTGAGGTATTTTGAAGTTACAAAATTGGAAATGTGCGTCTGTGCTGCAGCATATGCATTTGGACGTGATATCACATCCCTGGCAGCCAACATTTTAGTCACCTTCACAACCAAAAAAGTTAATATTTTCCCCCAAACAATAGAGGGTGCAACTATTAATATTTAAAATCCCTTGGCTAATCAGAATTTAAAACAATCAGAGTGTACAATTGTCCAACCATACTGTAGGTGGCAGCATTTAATGTAATCTCAGCAGGACAAAAGTGGATTCTGGGGGGGGAGGGTAATTTTGCAATTTTAAAAATTGTGAAGGTGCATATATGCCACGGCATATTGTATTCTATTTCAACAAGATTATTTCAAATCAAAATCAATAATGTATTGAAAATATTTAATAAATGTTATATTGCAGTGTAAACTTACAGTTATATAAAATGATGTTAAATTATATTAATTAACACAACATAAATTTGTGGTTTGGAGTGTTTGAAACTGAAAAAAGGAATGAAAAAAAAGGCAAAAGAGAACAAATGTCGACAGCAGCAGCAGCAGCAACAATAATGGATACAACTACAACAACAATAGCAACAACAACTAGAATAGCAACTACAATAATAATAACTACAACAACAACAATAATAATAATAACAATACAAATAAGAAAAATAATAACAATAATGATAGCAATAATAATATTAATAATATAACTAGTAAATAGCAACAAACTTACATTCCTTTGTTCCAGATTCAAATGCAGCGTTAACTTGAGATAACATGTTTTGACAACTGCGTTCAAACGCTGGCAGAATGGAAGTATGGAATGCATCTCGGTACGTTGATTGAATCGTATTTGACAAGGTATTCGCCGCAGCTTGGCCCATTGCTTCTGTTGTTGACTGTTGGTGAGAAACAATCAAAACAATCTTTTATTTAAACTCACATGAAAACGAGTACCTTTGCATATGAAATATATAAATTCATTTACCTTTAGAATAAATAAGCCAAATAAGAGAGTACATCAGCTGTTTTTGTTGTATTATTTACATAGTAGATGTTGTAGGGAAGATGAAGAAAACTATCTGTTTTTGTTTGTTAGTTTGCTATCTCTAAACTTTTTGGAGACTTCTTCATATTATAAAGTACAAACACAAAATTAAAAAAATTTAAATTTGAATATTATATTCGATAATATCTATTATCAATAACAACCAAGAAAACCAAAAGTGTTCTCCCAACTGAAAAATTCATACTGGTAAATTGCCCAAAAAACATGACTTGTCAGGCAAGATTTCTGGGCTAGTTTTTCCCCTACAACAAATATCTACATAACTATTTATTTATTTAATCTTTCTTTATCCTGAATGCACTTTCAATACAGAGTACTGATTTTCAAAGTGGTTCAGTTCTTAACTACACATAAAACGAAAACAAATATACAGTATTAGAAAGTACAAAAATATAAAATAGAAATAAAATTATCAATATTGATACAGAGCAACTTTTAAAATAAAAACAGAATATACTGTAATTGACATTTTATACAAGGTAAAAGAAGATTTAATCATCAAAAAATTAGGATATTGTATTGAAATTATTCTGAAATTGTTGATTTGAAAGTTGATACGGTCATATCATAAATATTATTTTTTATTTTGTTAGGGAGAGAATTCCATAATTTTGTAGATCTGTAATTAAAAGTTTTTGTACCTTGAGTATTTTTTTCACTATAGGCCTCTATGAGTATTCCTGTATTCTCTGTAATACCAAAGAGTAATGTAGGGCAGAAAATATGAGAATCAAAATTATATCATCGTTATTTTTCAATACCTAAAATTTTTAATGGTAAATTGTAATTTTAACCAGTAAATTTGATAGCTAAATCCATACTTGGGAAGAACACTGAAATACGTTTTCACTGTGTAAACAAGCAGCCAGCAGCCTTATATTTATTTACAAGAATAATAATAACCATTCAATGATATATGTGAACATACAGTAGGAGATATACTAATATTAGCGACAAGTGTCCCCTTAATAGGGACTTAACTGTATTAGCAACAAGTGTCCCCTTAATAGGGACTTAACTGTATTAGCAACAAGTGTCCCTTAATAGGGACTTAACTGTATTAGCAACAAGTGTCCCCTTAATAGGGATTTAACTGTATTAGCAACAAGTGTCCCCTTAATAGGGACTTAACTTTATTAGCGACAAGTGTCCCCTTAATAGGGACTTAACTTTATTAGCGACAAGTGTCCCTTAATAGGGACTTAACTGTATTAGCAACAAATGTCCCCTTAATAGGGACTTTACTGTATTAGTAACAAGTGTCCCCTTAATAGGGACTGTATTAGCAACAATTTCCCCTTAATAGGGACTTTACTGTATTAGTAACAAGTGTCCCTTTAATAGGTGTTCTATTGTATTTTTTTCTATTTCTAAACGTTCAATCCACCTTACCCGTGATTTGACAAGTTTTGTTATATTTTCTTTCATGATGTCATTAGTAGCTGTTATTTTCTGACTGACCGTCTCATGTAACCGGTCTCCAAGTGGCTGTACCATTTTCTCAATTTCTAGAAAAAAACCCAAAGCAATTAATGAAATTAAACCCTATTTAGAATTTAGGTTCTTCATGCAACATAAAATGCACCTATTCTGTAACCCATGGGTGTCATTTTGAAAATGACTAGGTGGAAAGTAATAGGCAGAGCAGTGGTGGCGCCAGGATTTCCCCGAGGGGGTCCATCATCCCCAACAGAGGGACCAACCAGTAGCGGATCCAGGATCCAGCAAAAGGTCTGGGTGGGCTTGGTTATCGGTGAAAAGCAAAAAAAAAAAGGTATTTTCCCATTTTGCATGTCATTGTAGCCTGTTTTGCTACATTTGTGTGTTTATTTACATTTTCTATTTTTCTATTTATTTTCAGAATCAATTATACAATATTTTTTTAGGTTTTCCCTGACAAAAATGGTCAATCTACCAATCTACCCCAACAGGCGAGACAGCCTCCCCTCCCCAGCTGGCGCGACCATTGAGGTAGAGGGATTCAGTCCATGAATGGAGGTGGGGGGGGGGGTAGTGTATCTCATTTCTTTATCCAAAAATCAAAGGTCATCAAAGATGTAAAAATCATTGTAATTTTTTCCAATATTCATGACAACACCAATTGTGATTGAAATTTCAAAAGCCCATATTTTTGGATATACAAGGAATGTCATTTAACAAGTATATTACAGCTTATATTGTGCTCTATTTGATGGCACCAATATCTTATTTTCCAACCATGAGACTTATATTGTGGCAAGACCACACGTTTGGGCAAAACAACTGTTTTTTAGGCATTAGTGTTGTGTAGCAGTGCTGTATCTATAATAATTACTTACGTGGTAAAACATTTTGTTGTATTTCTGTCTTGACTGTTTTATCTAACTTTGTGGTAACTGACTGTCGTAGTGTATGCGACATGCTATCCATTAGTTTATCTTGCTTCTGTTTGTCTTCTTGTTGTGCTAATTTTGACTTCTGACCTAATTATTACTTAAGAAATATAGTAATACACCAATTTTGATCTGATATTTTCCCCTGTGACCCTAACATCCGGTCACAGGTCAACATATTGACGATAACATCTGTCGGCCTGAAGAAACGTCTTGGATAAGACGTGAAACGTTGCCACAATAAAACACGCAAGTCCAGATGAAAGGTTTTTATTATATATTTAATTACACCTATTTTGACATTTTTTTTCTTTATAAATCATTTTAAATATTGCTAAATTAGGTAATAAGTGATAAATAATATAATAACATGCATAAGAAAATGGAAAGCTTCAAATTCCAGATCATTTATCCTTGTGTTGTATATAAAAACAAAAAAAAAAAAAACAAAACAAAACAAAAAGTGGGAGGTGGGGAACTATACATATCATCTCATTTTTTATATTTTATTTTTTATTTATTGTTATTATTTTATTTTAATTTTTTAATCCAACAGCTAGTTTTCTAGCGATTTACAGGATGAGATCTACGCCATGCTTTCTAAACCAAGTCTCATTAAGACTTGGGGGTGGCGTTGTTAGGTCGTGGGAAGGAACCTAGTGTTCAGACAGGTTCGAACCTATAAGCTCGAAAATGGAAGGCAAGCTGGTAAACCACCAAGCTACAATGCCACACGTTTTTCTAATCCAATTTTCAGACCTTTTTTTGGCATATCCTTTATATTGACATTTTTCCCATCCTGTTACACTAGATTCCAGGCAGCGGCACCAGCGGTATTACGGTGTGGATTAATTGATGTCTAGAGAATACAATCATTCGTTTGAAGAGTTCTGGTTGACACTCAAATATTTTGCAATAGACCAAATTAGTGACCTTGTTTACGTCTGGTTTCACGGATATTTTTATAAACAGAGGGCACTTTTTTCTATATTTCGCTGTGTTAAAGGAGCTCAAAAAGAACAATTTTCAAGTTTATGTATTCGTATTTCTTCATTAGTAACTCATTCCGAACCGTTGGGATACATTCCTACATCATTTTTTCAATTAGTGTTATTTAAATTGGAATTAAACTTTTCAAATTGGCTGATAACTATGAATGATTTTAGGATTCCACTACGAAAACAGTGCTGATCCACTAGTGCACATAGCAGCTTAGCTCTCCTGGGTGGTTCAACAGAGTTACAGCTTAAATTATGTTCAGTTCCTTGGAAATGTAAATTAAAACTAAATCAACTGTGTTCTACTTAATCTAATAATAAGGCAGATGTTTACTAAATGTTTTTAAAATGATCATACTTGCTAAATTCAATATCTTTTCAACTGAATTTGTAGGTAACATTCGCACTTGCCCGATGTTATAAGACAGAACTTCACAGTGTGCTTTGGTTTTGATACCCATGATCGCAAGTTTTTTCGGTCTATTGTGATCACCAAAATTTCATCAATGGGATGCGTTTTCAGGCTATGGTGGAATTTCAAACTTGGTTGGCCAGGTTTATTTTTTTTTAAAGATTTTGGGACACATTGAGTGTTTGACTTTATCTAAAAATGATGAAAATGCATTTTTTTTTAAAGAAGCAAAGCACCAGACCGAAATAATCAGTGACATTTCAATATATACAGTAGTTCTCTATTACAGGTTAAGCACAACTAAATGTTAAAATAGGAACAACTTTGGATACAGCGCTTATTGTACAAAATATTCAGTTGTTTTAATCTCGTTATGTACTGATGTACATACAAATACAGACATACTGTAATACTAAATTAGTGAAATAAATGATATGATATGATAAATCTAATCAAAACAGTTAACTTTAATAATTATCTTAAATAGAAAGGATACGTTCTGATTCTGAAAACTTTGTGAACATAACTTCCATTCTGGAACCAAGTCCTTTTTCTAGTTTATCAATCCTTGACTTCAGTGACTGGTTTATGCTATTTGATAATTGACTTCTGTTCATTTCTTTCTTTATTTGAATCATTTCTTCTTGCTGTTTATCTAACCTTTCATTTATTTCTTTTAATCCATCTGTGATCTATAATAAATAATAAATAGAATGATTATATTCAAGCAATTTGGCAACAATTTTATTCAAATAGATGGTACCAATAACTCAATTTTGGATTTTCCTACCAAGAGACTCATTTTGTGGTGAGACCTCACATATATCTCTCTGTTTGCATGCTACAAAATACTGAATTATAATTTAATAACACTTTGTAGATACAGAAAATCTCATACATTTAGCTATTAGCCTAAGGTAGTTGTCCGTTACTTATATAAATTACAAGCCCACTACTACAAGCAAATGAAACTTGCTAACTGCAGCTCCGAGGTCAAACCACAATTATTGTTAAGAAGGATATTTGTGGGGTATATATTCAAGGAAACAAGGATATTTGTGGGGTATATATTCAAGGAAAAATGTTGTACATGTGTTTTCTCAGATACGATGCAATAAATAGGCACATATAATAGATGTTAGAAATATTACTGCATAATAAATCACAAGGTATCCACATAAATTTAGTAAATATTTTTTTAATTAAAAGATAATCGGTTTTAATTTAATATTGATTTTTTGTATGGAATTTAGAGATATTAACAGAAAAGTTAATAAAAATGTTACTAATAGTTTCATCCGACAACTACCTCGGTAGTCTCATCACAGAGGATGCCAGATGTGTAAAGGACATCAAAAGAAAAATTGTTCTGGCAAAATCTGCATTCTCAAAGCTAGAAAAGATCCTGGCAAATCGCACTATGAGTATGAAGACCAGAACACGGGTTCTTAATTGCTACGTCTACCTCTGTGTTAACGTATGGAAGAGAGACATGGACAGTAACATCAGAAACACGTAAGCGGCTAGAAAGTTGTGAAGTCTGGTTTCTCAGGAAAATGATGAGAATTCCTTGGACTGACAAAGTGAGCAATGAAGAAGTTTTCTGTAGAGCAGCAATAAATAAGAAGCTGGTGAAAGATGTAAGAATGAGGCAGATGAGATTTCTGGGTCATGTGATTAGAAAAGAAGGTCTGGAGAATTTGGCATTGTCAGGAAGGATTGAAGAAAAAAGAAGCAGGGGAAGAAGAAGAGTTACATAGATGTTTAGTTTAAGGAAATGGCTGGAGGAAAATGGAGCTCAAAATCAGGAAGAGGAGCTGTGGAGAAGAGCTAACAACAGGAGAATGTGGCACACCATGATAGCCGAAGTTTTAAGATATGGCACCTAGAAGAAGAATAGGTAATTCAAAAAATCAAATCTAATGACTGTTACAAATATTCCTGCACAATAAACCATAAATGCCGATATAATTTCAGTACAACAAATTAGATTGTTTTCTGGTTCTAGTTCGTTACTTCTCAACGCCCCTAAAAGGAGCAAAGTGAGGAGGATTATCAGAAAACCATTCTCAAGATTAAGTAAATTAAATTTTTAAAAAGAAAGCAAAGCACACTAAGTTGTGACAAGAAATACAATCTTTTAGAGTAGTAAGTTAATAGCTCCTCATACTAATAGCAATGTTACTTTGATTGAATCAGATTGTCTATTAACTGTAGGTTTCAATGCCAATGCAAAGTTAATCACAATTTTTTACTAGTAGATTATTACACGATAATTGCATTTTTTAATTTAAATTTTGTTTTTTTTTTAATGTGATACGATAATAGGCTGAAGGTAACAAACAAGTTAATAAAAATGTTATTAGTAGGTAAGTAGGCAATAAAAAAGATGATTATATTTGCTTTCTATTGTGTCTATTTTTTTTCTTGTGTCTATAAAATCTTCTGTTCTGTTCTTTATTTTCTACTAAAAAAATGAATATAAATACAATTCAGTACAATATACAGTAGTTACTGTAGTAAGTAGAAGAGCCTTTAAGATAATAGCCCCTTAAAAAAATAAACAAATTAAGTATTAGAGTAGTGGGATATTATATACTGTAGATCCATTTATGTTCGCGCGCCCTTAATTTTCGCGAATTTCGCGATGACTTGACGATCGCGAAAATTAAAGGCCGCGAAAATCTCAAAGAAAATATAGAAATTTACCATGTGTAGGTCGAGGTAGCGCGCCTAAGCTGATACAGGCCTAGGCTAGGCCTAGTCATGCTGAGAAAATCGTCTAAAAATAATTTTATTTTGTGAAAATATAAATTTTTGGCACTATTCCAAGATATATATGTTGTAAATGTAACTATCGTATTAATTTGGGTTTCAAAATCACCCTATTTGTTGATTAAAAAATCGTAGCTTGAAGGCAAAGTTCGAAACATTTTCCACTAACTTAAAATTACTGGAGGCTGCCATTTTATTGTAACCTAGCTTAGGTGGCGCTATACACTTCGAGGCTGAATGCTTCTCACAGTAAACACATGTTCATTGAAAAATAATTTGCAAGATAAATCAAAGAGGAGATAAATTACCGACAATAATAATACCAAAATCAAGTTTTTTCGAAACGGCATTTCCCATCATTGGTCAATATACAATCGTAGCCTAATGGAGGGAAGTAAATCTACGTGACAATGGGTGAATAAAATCGTGGAAATTGTCAACTGAAAATGGCTTAGGCCTAGCCTCTAGGCATAGGAACCAGAGTCGGCTCGCGATCCATCGCTATGATAGCCTGATACTGATTCCTCGCGATATTTGAGGTAGGTGAATCGGGCCTATTAAATATTGTTTATTATGGACAAGCACTCTAGTTTTAAATTAACATTACGGTTCTCAACTAAAAAATAGTTTCCGAACAAGTAACTGATTTAAGTCCAACGTAATAACAGGTAAAAATCGCGAAAATTATTGTGTTTTGAAAACATTCCATCGCGAAAATAAAAGTCATGAAATGTTAAAAATCGTAAAATCGCGAACATTTAGGGCCGCGAAAATAAAGGGATCTACAGTATATATAATCACCCTCTAGGGTTAGCTATTATTAGAAGGGGTTACTATTAGGAGGGGTTACTATTAGAGGAAGGGTTACTATTAACAGAGTAAGGGGTTATTGTTAGAGTAGTGGGATATTATATATATATATGTAACCCTCTAGGGTTAGCTACTATTAGAAGGGCTATTATTAGGAAGGATTACTATTAACAAAGTAAAAGGGTTGTTATTAATAGAGTAGTAGGCATTATATAGACTCCCCCCTAAAGTGTTTTACTATTAGGAGAGGAACTATTAACAGAATAATGGATTAGTATTAGAAATTGAAATACACTCACACTGCTTAGATCCAGAATAGAGTTCTCTGGGGGTTGTAACGTCCTTCTAACCAATACCTTCGGTGATGCGTGCTTACGCTTTTCTTTTTTTAGTCGTCCTAATAATGACTGATCCTTGCTGGATGATGATACATCAGCATCAGAACTGTGAAGAATAATGCAGAGTGATTTTAAACTAGAAGTACTCCTTTTACACCACTCTGTAAAAGCTTAGTCTCCCAAGTGTGTAAATTGTTATCAAGGTTCAAACACACGGAGTATAATGTAATTCCATAATTTTCCAGAACCAAATAATTTTTACACAAAAATTACATCAATTCCTAATCATTAAACATTGTAAAATGGACATAAAATTGCTATAACCATTGGTCTACATTATACTACAACGTATTGAAGGTTGGATGAAATTTGAACATAGATAAACACAATATTCACTTTCTTTAATTTATGAAATATTAACACTACGATGACATCATATTAAAAAAAAAATTATGTATATTAGGTTAAAAAAAAATTTAAAAAATTGAGATGACAAAATGACTCAACAATGTGCAATCAACCTTGATGATTTTTGATATCATATCTACAAGTCATGTTACCAGAATGTGAATTTAAATTTTGTGGTTACCAGATGTTCTGAGAGAGCTCTAACTGATGAAATATATGCATATTTCTAGCATATTTTCACTGTTTTATGGTAAAAAGGTGCGCACGGATTTGATGTACCTGTAGGGCATTGTGATTGAAAATAAAATGGCTTAAGTTGCAAATTTAGTGTCAGGAACCAATAATAGTAAAAAAAAACGTTATTTCTATCATCCGCACATGCTACATGCTAAAAAATTACATCTAATTACATTTGTAATTACATTACATTACATTACAAAAATGCGCACAAGTATGGACAATTTGTACTTTTTTGCAGCAAATTGAAGTTTTCTGCCCTGAGGTTGATCAAAACTTGCTGAGACAGTGACAAACAAAGAGTGAAGTTTGCAGTAGTAAATTTGATAAAAACTCACATAGAGGGCAACAAACAGGCATAGGCTAATAAAAACGCAACCAAAAGAGTTTAGCCAAGCTTTAATTAACCCTGTTCTATCTTTGGTTAAAACTTGCACCAGTAGTGATAACCTTGAAGGGGTGCCTTAAGATTAAAAACTAGCTGTACCAAAATTATGAAATTAGCAACAGTGATTCTGATTGGTGTTATCAAACGTCATGTTATAGGGATTTTGGAATCTTCCAACGATGGTTCTAATTGAATTGCAGATGAGGAGCCAGATTTTGAGCTGTTCTGTGCCATTGTAGTTATATGAATTACCTGGTTTCATGGCCTTCTTGAGTATTTACATGTATTGTACTAGAATCTAGATATACAGTTAAGATTAGGAGGTGGAGTATATATGAATTACCTTGTCTCATGGTTTTCTTACGTACATATACTTCATTAGAATGTCATTATAAAGTTAAGATTAGAAGGTGGGGTATTTATATGCATTACCTGGTTTCATGGCCCTCTTGATTATGCACATGTACTGTACTAGAATCCTGACCATCATCCACTGTCGATTCAAACTCATCCTGTGCATAATCATCCAAACTTTCAGATTTCCTAGAATGGCATAAGACAACAAATAATCAACCTGGATCACTAAATAAAACTCCAAATAAACACTCACATTCATTTTATAGTCTGGATACACCATCAAATCTGCCAAAACCAACAACTCTTTCGACCATCCATTCTGTTCAGTTTTCTAGACAGTCTGGTTTAGAGGGAGTCAAGTTCATTAATACTGACATTTTCTATAGGATTTTTGGACTTTAAAGGCTAAATGACATGGTATTTAGGTTTTAGGAACATTTGTAGGCATGTTGTAGTTAATATTGTTATGTAAAATAAATTCACCTTTTATAAAAATAGATTAGGTATCAACATAATTTGAAATATTGTTTTGTAATTGCCATTTTTAATACTGGGCAGAAATATAAAAATGTCAAAGGTCAATTTCGTTGTCGTTCAATTGCATCTTAAATGATAAAAGTCATCGTCTTCATCATAGGTTGATAAGCACTCTTAACGTTTAGAATCAACAAACTTATCAATTTGTTATTCATTTATTTTGAATTATATTTCCTTATTGTATCTGTGCCGTTTATCCATGTAATTTTTTGATGTACAAATATTGCTGTTTATTTGATATTTCTGATATGTCCAGTACAGTTTATATAAGACTATTAATGATTTTAATGTGAATATTGTTTCGAGTAAATGAATTTCTCTATTAAGAGATCAATAAAGTTTGACCAATTACAGTTTTGAGAAAGAGTTGACTTGTACATCTACAAAACATGAAAAGCACAAAATTACTGTAAATATTGCTGCTTACCTTCCAGGTTCCAGTTTCTCCTTTTGATTAAGTAATTCATCCTTCTCTTCAGTACCAGGTTCAGCAAAGTCAACATGATCAGTATGATTATTAACATTACCACCCATAATTGGTGTCGTCTCTTCCGCCACCTCGGACACAAGATCCTGACCGAGTATCGTGGCCACTTCAGCACTTGAATCTGACAACCTCTTTTCTAGAAGTCTTGATTTGCTTCCGACACCTGATCTTGAGCTTACTGGTGTGCCATCGTATTCAGCTGGTGACACTGGTAGAGGTAAGGAAGACGGTGTCAAGAGAGGCGCAGATTCTGGTGTTGGATGTAGAGACGAAGGAGTTAAGGTGTGTGAACTCTCTGGTGTCATGATTCTTGTGTTGTCAGAGGATGTTCTGGAACTCAGAAGTTCATCGACGGAGCTGTTGACTGCAGTAACATGAGTAAAACTACTGGTACTGGAGATGCTATCTGCAGGAACGCCATCGTATGATTGCTGTCGTGCACCCTTCATAAAATCCTGTGGTGTCATTAGGACCGTTGGACCACCAGAGCGTGCAGACTCTGATGTGAACGAAGCAGTAGTGGAGTTAGAAGGTGTCAGGTGCTGGTCTCTGTCCAGCTCTGCATCTATGTCAGCATCAATTGATTGATCCATAAAACTCATGTCAGATAAACCATCTTGTAATGCTGTGAAAAAAATTGAATACAAATCAGATTAGAAATATCAAAAGCAGTCAAGATATAAGGCCTAAATCTTTGTCTTGCCAAAAGTACAAAATAAATTTTTAAAAATGGTTCAGTCACTTAAAATTTTGGTTGTTTTTAGTAGACTCATTTATTCTGTTAATTTTACACTTTTTTATTCCTATATTCTATATTTTTGATAAATTCATGCATTTCTTAGAATTTTCAGGCTAATTTTATGTATTTCATGCCAAAAACTTAATTATGAAAGATTTGAGATCTTGGGTTGTTCAGTCTTGAGCAAAAAGAATTTTATAAATCTAATTTATCAAATGCTGTTTCTTCAAAAGTATTAAAAGGATTCTGAAATGTTTGTATCAGGTAACTTGCACATCAGGAGAAATGGAGCAAAACAGTAAAAAAAATAATTATAAAAAGAATAATTATAACAATAATAAAAATAACAATAACAATAATAATAATATGGTACAGCCAACTTGTATGACTACCAACAGATTCAAAAGTGAAAACCACTAACAGAAGCAATAAGAAAAGTAAAAAGATCAATTGGACAACAAAAATCAACATTGATAAATAAAATTAAATGTGACCTGAAAGGACTTCTAAACATATACTGCAAAATTAAGACACCACCCAGCACACAACAGGAGCAAGCAAGCAATTTTGTTTTTATAATTTGGAATCAAAATTGATTTTCTATCACTTTTTGGATATTTTGTTTAAATTGTATGCATAAACTCGGGCGTTCTACCACCTTTTAAGTATTTGGTAAATACCTTCAGGCAGTTGGGAGGGTAGTGTGTCAGACTTGAAAGGGTTAATGTAATGATGGGTACTAATTTCTGAGACTATGGTAAGTATCAGATGGTTTATCCAGATAAGTATTTATGTAATAGCCTGAACCTCCACAAAGATTTTATTTGCAAATTTCATTGAAAACAAGCCAAATTCAGTTTTACTCATTAGAAATTATTTTTAGAAACAGAGGAGGCGAAGTCTGGGGGTCACGTAGGATTCCAGGGAATGGAACACTCTGTTGGAGGTCAGGGGGTGAGTCTCCCTTAAAAAGCCAAAATTAAAAAAATTCAGACAAGGCGACCGCATCGTCTGCCTTATGCTGGCTACGGTACTGATTAACAGAATAACTCGGATATAAGCACACTTTCAGATATAAAATGTAATTTTCCAGGGGAGATGAAGTAGAAACCAAAAACACAAACAATCAATTCATGGTAATTAATTACAATATATCAGCAACTTCTATGAAAGAATTAATGCATAAAAATGACCATAATTAAGTTTTATATCCTGTTAATATTGTCTTGTATGTATAATAAAATATTTTAATAGTTTATGATTGGAATTAATAAGGTTGATATTTCTTTAAAAACGAATTATTTAAAACTATAACTTAAGATATCAATGTGTAAGCCCACTTACAAACTGACAATATTCCTTGTGGATAACGGCCCTATCAAAGCAGTAACTACTGTATTTTAAGGTGTCAATAACATTACTTGCTGGCTATGGTACTGATTAACAGAATAACTCGGATATAAGCACACTTTCAGATATAAAATGTAATTTTCCAGGGGAGCAGCCAGGATGGAATGAAAGGGGGGGGGGGGGG
>JAOTQE010060160.1:10000-18834 GCA_025631205.1 Nesometra sesokonis | reverse complement strand
AGGATAGGATGGTCAAAACATGGTCACCAACGATTTTGATTATTTAACAAAATTTGACCAAAAATGGTCATTTTTTTGACCAAAAAGTGGCCGAAATGGCCAAATGTCTTGAGTGGGGCCAATAAGACTGCTTTTTTAGAATCAGCGTAATTTTTTACATGCTTGAAAAACCTTGGTCACCAAAAATTCTAATTAAATCCAGTTATCTCCTAGAGTAACGCCTTAGGCTACTACACTCGGCGACTTTCGCCTCAGGCGTAGTCGCAGAAATTTTAAATTTGCATAGCAGATGATGTTAATAGTATAAAAGCAAGCACGATACAGAATCTGATCCATTCGAACACTGTTCTTGCTTGTATAGTTGGATCAGTAGCCGCACTCTAAGTCTTATTGTCGGATCGACTTGTTAATGATAATTTCTACCATGTACAGTCATGGTTTAAACTGTGCTATTACTGTTCCCAAAACCTTACTAAATTTTATAGTTGCTTACTTTTAACCAATATTTTGAAATAACTCGGCCAATTTATGCTCTGCTTGTATGTTTTAAAAACCTGGGAAATCTTGTGGAAAAAATTAAATTCCGGGAGAAAATTTGATAATTCCAGGAGCCCGGGAGATGATCCAAAATTTCTGGAGACTCCAGGACAATCCTGGAGACTTGGGAGCTCTGCTTTTAATTCCTGACCAAACCTGTTGTCTGTAGTATCCTGGAAAATATCATCGAAAATGCAATTGTAAAGCATCTTGAAACTAATGATTTATTAAGTAGGCACCAGTATGTTTTCCGATCACGCTGCTCGACTTTAACTTAACCTTAAAAAATGTAAAGCAGTTGATAATTGTAATCCAATAGACGCTATTTAACTTGACTGTAATAGGCCTAAAGCGTTCGATTCTGAATGATTGAAACTACAAGCAATTTTCGGAAAAGTTCTAAATTGGATATCTAACTCAGTTCAGACAGCAGTGTGTTTCATTGAAATACTCTTTCAAAGCAACGTTTACAATTGGTGTCATCTAAGGCTTAGTATATTGCACCAGTTTCCACGTGTTTGTAAATGAACTATTTTATGAATCAGTCCAATTATAAACTAATTCCTGATAATAATAACATACAACGGATTACATAACCTGCAAATGCAGTTTAGCCTACTCCAAGATGGCATACTTAAGTTTCAAGAGTGGAATCGCAAAATGGCTGTTGTAATTCAATAGGAAGAAAATATACTGCAAACAGTCACACCAAAACGAGATATTTACTTCTCGTTATACCAGGCATGGCTGAAGAGACTCTTCTCCTAGAATTGTAGACGAATGGAATGTCCTGCCACAATATGGCGTACACAGTGCCACCGTCAAAAATTTCAAACAAAACTAAGAAAATCACTTATCTAAGAGAGGAATCAATTATATGAATAGTAACTCAATGCCTAAGGTAAGAACACTTAAGTTAAGAACCCAAAAAGATGGGACACAACATGGAAAAACTTCGTAATGCTGGCGCGCCCCTGATTCTTAGAATAATAGGCCTTTATTTTAGTATAGAATTTTAGCAAAAGAATAAATCGATATGCGTAATACGGTATATCAGTGTTTTCCGTGATTATCTCAATTTATGTATTTGTTTATTGATTAAACTTAACAATAAAAGCATTTAAATATATAGTTAGTCAAGAATAAAATGAAAGCACCTTAACAAATGTGCTAAATTTGGAATTTGTAAATTTAAATATCATTTTACTTTAATGTAATTCTTCATTTTTTTGTATTATCAACTACCAGATGAATGATAAATTACACAAACGTATACTCATTATTATGTTTAACATAAAAAAAAACAATTTCTAATGTAATTCTTCATTTTTTTTGTATTATCAACTACCAGATGAATGATAACTTACACAAACGTATACTCATTATTATGTTTAACATAAAAAAAAACAATTTCATACGATGTTTCCTTACGAAGTTATGAACACTCGAAGTTCGAAAATTTAAAATGTAAGTTTTGAGAAAACTGCATTTGAAAATTGTTTATCAGTATACATTGACTAAGCAATGTCATTTTAAATTGTATTCTTTAAAGATTTGTTGATCATTTATCTGAAAATTGTTAAAGTAGTCTGAAATTTGAATGTATGACCTGTATATTTTTTAAATAAAATAAAATTTGGGAAAACATGACCATTTTTAAATTTCTGCCTATTGTGGAAAACTAGCATTTGCAACTTATGTCTCATTTGGTTTGGCTCTGCCACAAATAGAAACAAAGATTAGCACAATAAAATATTTTCATTCGGGATCGATTTATGCATTGCATTAATTCATTTTTATTTAGATCAGTATAAAATATGCATATACATTTTGTTACCACAAAAATAAACAACTACATTGAATAAACCATACACAAAAGACACCCCCACGTTAAACGCCTTCAGTAAAGAATAATAAACTCTCCCTGTAATGTATTCGAATAATTAATCCGATAATATCTCCACCATTCAATTAAATGGGGTTTTAGACTCCCAGTGCAAACGTAATGAATGTTATGTGGATCCATTTAGCATTACCATACTATTAATATTGTAGCTATAAATACGAATTGAACGTATCTTGAACTGTATTTAATTATTACATCATATCATATCAAGATCTATTTATGTAATTATTAGGGAAACGCATTTGTTAAACATAATGAATATTATATCAGTCTTCTAATTAGGTTTAGCATTACCATACTAAAGACGTAGTTATTTCTGATACTAGATTTTGCATTATTTCGTAGAATTAATTATAACATTACTATAATAACGGGTACTGTTTTCGTAATTTTCAAATAATTACCTCCGACAACGAGGTTATGTCTTCGCCCCCTTGTTTGTGTGTTTGTTCGTGAACAGCCTAAAAACAATAATTTCCATCAAAAGCACTTAAAACCGGACTACAATGTTCTTTGACTAAAGATCTCCAGGTGATTAAATTCTGAAAGAGAAGCTGGGGTCAAGGGTCAAGGTCAAACAAACGGTAAATTTCAGGAATCAGCTGTAAGTTCTGGAATAGTTGTTACATAGACTACAAGCTTGGTTCATATTTAAGTGTATGAAAGTCCACGCCATATGTGACCGTAATTTAAAGGGACAGCGTCAAAGGTCATGGTCAAGGCCAAGCAAAACATCAAATTCGCGTAATCAGTCATACATTATGATTCTTGCATATTTGTCACATAGACTTCAAACTTGGATCATATTCAAGTGTATGAAAGTCCGCGCCATATTTGACAATAATTTGAAGGGACACGGTCAAATGTCATGGTCAAGGTCAAGCAAAGGTAAATTTATGTAATCAGTCATACATATGGTATACAGTAGGTGTCACTCAGACTTCAAACTTGGTTCAGTATTTATGTGTGTGAAAGTCCACGCCATGGTGACCGTAATTTGAAGGGGCAGGGTCAAATGTCGTGGTCAAGGTCGAGCAAAAATTCAAATTCATATAATCGTAGGTTCCGGTATTGCTGTCACATAGACCCCAAACGTGGTTCATTTCAATTTTATACAATACTTTCTATCGTAGGCACGAGGTACACCGACCCTGATTTTTAAGATTGAGTCCCCGCGTGAACAGGACAAAGGTTTTTTTTAGACATAATAAATTTATATTTGCCTATAATACAGTAATTGCATTCACTATTTACTCTACGGTATGATTTAATTGTTACGATGCAGAAATCCAGGGCCCAAAGAAGCCTGATAATAAATGTTGTTGTGATGTTGGATAAAATGAGAATATACAGTATAAAGTCTTCTTAAACATTTCCATATTTCAAACGAATTAAACATGTACAGCGTAAGGAAATTCCGCAGCATACCGACCCGACAATAAACGCTAAAATATATATTGCTCATATTTTATTACCTTTATACCTCCCGGCTGTATGTTTAACGGCAAAAATACAATTGATAAAGTCATCTTGAACGTTGTAAGAAATGCATAGGCCTACAGTTATCCCAAGATTAGACAATTGACCTTCCCTATCAAATTTACTGACCTGACAGACAGTTTCGGACACCTTGATCCTACGGTGTGGCGGATCTGTTGCTAAGCAATCCGCTCACCGATAGGTGGCGGTCGCCTCGTGACTCAGTAAGTAGGCCCCTTCATCTCTGTTCATGTTTTTTTTTTACCGAAACTATCAGACAGGTCAGTAAATTTGATTAGTTTGTCAAAGGTTTAAACTTACCACTAGGCCTATTGCTTGGGTAGGTGACACAGTAACAATCTAAGGTAGGCCTATTTATCTTTTACTATATCACAATTTACTATTTTCACAGAATCAAGTTTAATGTTTTTTCGTTGTTGATCTTTAGATTATATTTGTAAAATATTTAACAACTGCGGCTGGCGTATTCACAAATTATATGTTTTATTTGTTATAAATTTGATTAGCAATTTATTTTTTGTTTGTTATCCAAAAGCATTATAATAATAAGCACAAGGTGTCTTAAAGGGCAACTCCGGGATTAAAATTTTTATGGATACACCCAATTAGTTGTTACCTTACTGACAAAATTTCACAACATTTGGACAATGATATAACGAATGAAAACACTTTCCAAAGTAGCCATAAAATCAAAAAGTGGGTCTACTACTCATATTACACAATGCTAAAGAATGGGAAAATTACGGATTTTGAAAGGGTTCTGTTTGAAAACCGTATCAACAGTCACATTAAAAATTACCTCTTCTAATGTGAATTTGAATGATCTTTCCATTTATATGCGTTATATTTGTAATGTGAGTTTGGTTTTATATATATATATTTATCTTCATCTATATGTAGCTCATGGCTGCCTATAGTTTGTTGGACTATTACAAGTCATGCGCATTCGTGATAAAGAAAATTTTAAAAATGACATTTCTTTTAACTACTTAAGACATAAAACATACACATACATAAATATATTAATATGCTGACTTGCGTTTTTTTAAGGATTGTAAAAGGAACGAACATTTCTCTTTCTTTTGTTTTAAATTTGGACTAAAATGTTGATAAGTTCTTACCTGTCTTACCTGCAATGCTTTTTACCTCAGCTTAATAAGTACAATTTCCCATAATATTTTTTTCTTAACTGGATGATTTTTGACTAAATGAAATTTTCTCTACTAAATAGTTATTTTTGATGTAACAACAGAGCAATATAATTGCTTCAAAATAAAAAGTGTGGGAGAGCCCACTTAAGAAAAGGTTAACTACTGTGAAACCCTTTATTTTGCGGCCCCAAATTTTCGTGATTTGACAAGTTGAAATAACCAAAAAAATTTAAATTTTCCAAATTTTTTCTTCACTTCAAATTTCTTAATAAATATTATTTTAGTAAATTTTCGCAAAGCCTTAGTCGTGAAAGTCGTGAATATTAAGGGCACGCAAAAATAAGGGGTTTTACAGTAGTTAACCTCTTCTTAAGGGCACTTTCCCACACATTTTTATTCTTAAGTTGGTAATTCTGAATCGGGTGATTGTACTCTACATATTACAGTTGGTTCCGAGTATGGAACTTTCGCAACAGATAAAACCTTAATTAGCACTAATTTTGCATCCTTTTTAAGTACATTTCCCCCTATACTTTCCTTTCTTAAGTAGGTGATTTAGGCTCAGTGATGTGTCTTCTAACCAGTAGCAAAGAAATTTTGGATGGAACTTTTATAACAATTAAATGACTAATTAACACTTATTAGCAATTAACTTAAAATTTTCTTAAGTGTACTATCCCACACTTACTTTTTTTCATTCTTAAGTTGGTAATTCTGAATCGAGTGGAGTTGGTTCCAAAGATGGAGTTTTCATAACAATTAAAACCCTAATTACCACTAATTAGCATCACTTCTTAAGAGTACTTTCCCGCACTATTTTTTTTTTTAATTAGATGTTTAGGGCTCTGTGAGGTGTACTCTAACAAGTAGCAAAAGGAATTTTGGATGGAACTTTCACAATAATTAAATCCCATTTTTGGGGTAATTCAATAGGCCCCCCCACATGTGGCTCCCGCACTATATTTACTTACGAATTGGGTTTTTGTAGTCGGCTGAGGTCCCACTACATCCTCAAAAACTAAACAAATGTTGGAACTCACACAACAATTAAATCTCACTTGGCTCCCAGTTTATGTATTTTCTCCTGAAAATTTTAAGTGTCCCCCAAAAATATTCAGAGTTGGTCTTGGCCAAGCCTAGGAGCAAAATCAGTTGTCCCTTCAAAAAACACCATCCTGCTCAGTGTTAAGTACAATTTATATACAATAATATAGGCCTAGATATTTTTACATATTGTTATGTACTTTTTCTGTGTTCTATTTTTTATTGTGACGCGTCGCACATTTGCATTTGCGCAAATTTGATCGACAAGCAGCCGACATAAAATCTCCTGAATTCTCACTTCTCAAACTTGTGACCTCTGCAAATGTAATGTTAAAAAGCATGTGGGACAGGCAGACATACTGAAATTTTGATAGAAGTGTCCGTTTAGCCTCTAAAAATAAGTACTATATAAATTAGATACCAATATACTGTAATTGATGACTGTGTAAACTTTATAAAGAATAGCACATGCATGACCCGGAGACAGACAGAACCAAAAGACACCTACGCGTATCGTGTATGGAATAACTAGTACAGTATAGAGTTGACACTTTCTTTCTGTAGACATCGATAGCCAAGTGTTAACTGATGACTGTGCTAATAAGCCGATAAAGATATGAAGTAAAAGACATTAATGTAGAGTATCTTGGAAATTATTAACCTGACTCCTTAGGCGATTATTAATTACATACGCTTCGTCAAGGACTATTAGCTGATGGGGTTATAGTTTTAAAATATAGAAACCATAATACATTGTCTCCTCCTATGATGTAATACTGTGTTAAAATAGCTAATTACATTCGTTTTAATTAGTATGTGAATGATACGTAAGACAAGTTTGAGCTTCCGTGTAATGTGTTAATAATGATACATCTACTTGGTTGAGAATGAAGATTAGGCAAGTGTTACTTAAGAAGTGCTAACCTACTGTGTGAGCAAGGAATCAAGTATAATTAATGACAATTAAATTGGAGGATTCATATTTGAAGTGGAAGGAGGTGATAGACGATGGAAGGTCAAACTTTATATTAATTATGCTACTTTAATTAACTAGTTAATACAATATTTAAGAATCATTCGATACGTAGTTTTTTTCGACTATGATTTTGGCAATGCACATTGTATATTCATTTTACTTTAAATTATTTCCGTCTTTTTAATAAAATTGGGCCTATTAAAAATTATATTCACAGTTTACCACCTCATTTATATACACCCACCCCTTGGTTTAGCGATCTAGAATTATTATATTTGCAAACTTTGTATTTTTTTTATAAAACTAGAAAAAAGCAAAACAGAATTCTTTGGTTTCTGTCTGAAACGTGTTTATAAATCAAAAGTTTGTAAAAATCAGATTGTCAAAGCTAACATAGTTTGTTTAATATTTTGAATGAATAATAGACCTAATTCGGTAGAGAAGTGTTAAAGAGAGGCCTTGTATTATTATACCTATTTATAGTACTGTTATGGTAATCATAATGTAATTATTTTAAGTTTTATCTTGAAACAATTCTGAAAGCTTGTGAAAGTCGAAACTGTAGTGGTAGGTCATGTAAAATAGTTTTTACTTAAAAAAATAATCAATGTACAACAGTTCTATTGTTTTTAAAATGACGGACATGCCACCGTTTTAAATAGTAAATGATTTGTTAAAATGATAGGTATCATTTTTAACATATAAATTATTAAAATTAACGGAAAGATATAATTAATCGTAATCGCCGAAACAAATCATAATGACGTTGACTTCCAAATATTTGTGATGACGCTCTAGTTGAACCAATTACGCTATACTGTTAATCATAAATAACACATGAATTAATACAAACGGACCATTAATTTCACTCTATTACGCCATCTAAAAAGAAAAATGTAGGCCTATTATTTAGGATTATGCCCTATATTTTCCAGCTGAAGTAAAAATTTTAATAATCGTCTTAGTTATGTTAGGCCTATTATAATTCAATTTTCATTTTATTTTCTCCATTTATTTAGCCGGAGGTGAATTGAAAGCAAAACATCCATCAGCAGAAAAATATACAGTAGGCCTAATTACAACAAACTAGAAGATGGGTATGGAACAAAATTTGGCCTATTTACAATAGAAATGCAAGATTTATATCGGAGGGAGGGGCAGGTATAGGTTAATATTGATATTGAGGATTCGCAAATTTACGAAATTCGAAATCGAAAACGAATACGTCACACTTCAATTTTTGAAAGTTGCTAGATGGGTTTGAAAATATATCATATTTTCTACCTACAATTTGTGGTTGATCGTCGTAAAATACTGATCAACTGTGACAGATATTTAAGGAGTTCAATTCAAATGTTACAATAATGTATGACGTATCCGTTTTCGTATTCGTATTTCGTAAAGGTGCGAAACCTCACTAATATTCAAATCCTAAGTGTGTGAGGGTGAGTGGCGCTAGAGAAGAGAGGGGAAGTAAGAAAGAAATTAATGAGTCAGATCCATTAATCAACTTCAAGTAAGAAAGTATAATGCATACTCCAAGCAATGGGATACATGCCATCGTGACAGGATATAATATTTTGACATAAATTATGTCATCATCAGGAATGTCCTGATTATGACATAATTTATGTCGAAATATTGAATCCTGTCACGATGGCGTGTATCTTATTGCTTGGAGTATGCATTATACTTTCTTACTTGAAGATATAATGTTTGT
>JAOTQE010060160.1:0-5000 GCA_025631205.1 Nesometra sesokonis | reverse complement strand
AAGGGCGAGCTCACCCTTTAGTTAACACAATTGAGGCATGACTACGGCGTGATATGGATGGTGTGCAGAAGGTTTTAGACCCGGATGCTCTGAAATGACACTCTTTATTCCTAATGCAAAAGTGGCTCGAACCCAGGAACATCTTGAGAGATTAGATGGGATGGAGTGAGCGGGGTTCTCTCCGAAACACCAAGTATACCGTATACAATATCAGAGCTTCCAAGTCTCCAGGATTGTCCTGGGAGTCTCCAGAAATTTTGGATCATTTCCAAGACTCCCGGAATTATCAAATTTTCTACCAGAATTTAGTTTTCTCCAGGAAATTCTCCAGGTTTTGAAAAACCGTTTCACAATTAGTACCATATTTTTGGCCTATTTTTTTCAAAACTGACAATATGGAAATGTGAAGTTTAGCAATGTTTAGGCACGTTAACAGTGACAAAATCAGAAACTACTGTTTCATAATAAGCAATGTGTTTAAAACAAGGGTATTTTACACACATTTTATTAAGTGTACATACTACAAATGGTGTACGGACGACCATAAGAATTCTGTTGTTACAACTTGGGACCTCTGCAATAGGCCTATCATATGAAAGGCCCTATCCCACTTTTTTATTTTTAACGCGAAATGACAACATAAACATTTATGAAGGGGGAGGGGGACGCAAGCCACTCCTGGTCTGGTTGCAATGGTGGCGCCAGCGGGGGGGGGGGTCGAGGAAGGCTGACCCCCCCTCCCCATTTACCATTTTCGTCGAGGATAAGCAAAATAAAAAGATTTGTATAATTGCCCCTAAAAATAGAAAACAGACATAAAAACTGTCTGGTTGTCTGGTAAACTTTACCAGATGATGATGATGATGATGATGATGATGATGATGGTTGAACCTAGATAATAACTTTATGTTGCGAAGCTCTATCAGTCATCAATTAATTGACGATATCTTACTAGATAATCATGACGTTGCAAACATGTTCTAATTATTCAAATGTACTGTATTATTTAGCAGATACTGAAGTTAAGTTTTGTAACGGTTTTATGAGGGCGGCATAACTATATACTTTGCGCGCCTCTCCATAAAATTATATCTCATAGAATCAAGTTATTAGAAATAATGTTGATCCCTAGCCAATTCCTTTTTTGCCAACAAAATATTATTTCCCAATTTGTACGAAATACATACCGTAGTTGTATGTCGAAAATGAATGCAGAAAGTTTTCAAAAAAAAATTAAAAAATGGATAACGTTATCCGAAAAAAAAAGAAAAACGATGTGGATAAGCGTTATTATTACTTACAAAAAATCACGAACAACCCACATTTAAACAGTTAATACAAAAATTTGCTCTGGCAACAAGGATTTTTAGGCCTAATGATGACCATAGTCAACACATAATACATATCCACGAGAGTAAAGATAACATTTTCCGGCACGCCCATTTTCCGTCATTCCGTGTGATTACTAAAATAAAAGGTTGTGAATTAGGCCTATGTTAGTAACTGGGCTAATTGCTATAAAATGTGTTTTAATTCATGTTATTGTCATTATGTTATTAAGCATAAAAAACATTTTTCCTTTGTTCCTAATTATTCTTTTGTTCTATTTTACGTTATATATGCGTTGTGACTTAAAAACTTATCTGTAAAGTCAATTATTCTTTACAAGTACCTTAAAACGACATGGTCTGCCGTTGCTAGGTTTTTATATTTGAATTGAAATACCATAAGAGAGAATAATAATCATAATTATTAGTCTCCATATATGCGACTTTTTCCAGATCTAAACTTTGGTAAGCCCTCCCCCTCCCCGCCCCCCCCCCCCCACAAAAAAAAATCTACTTTGTTTTACTCATTTTAACTATTTGAGACATGTCGTGGCAAAACTACCAAGTTGTAGGAAAATTAAAAATTGAGGTTTTGTTATAGCCATATTACACGTTTCATAATATTTAAAATGAGGGGTCAATTATAAAAATCGGACAATTATAACTAAAGTTATTGAACAAAATAGTCCACCATTTCTTTTGTATTTCTTTATATTTCTGTTGTTTATTTGCTTATTTCTCAATAACTTTCTGTGCGACAACTTGGTGGTTTTGCCATGACTAGCCTCATTTGTAACAGATCGCTTTGAGTCCAAATATTAAAAACAAAACAGAGACAGATGCTCGGAATTGACACTCTTGCATTTAAAAATGCTTAGCAAAATATCACATGCAATAATCTGATACAATTTAGGCATAAAATGTCATCATTTGGAAGAAGCACGCACATTTCTCCAGATGAGGTTTAAAAATACTAGAAAATTTAGATGCTTGGAAATGATACTATTTTACTTTTCAAAATGAAGTTGAAGTTGTACAATTGAACAAAACAAACTGACTTCCTCACGCTGTCATGACTGAAGCTTGGTCCGAACCTTAGTATATTACAAAGTTAGATGCTCAGAAATGGCACTCTTTAAACATTTCAAAAAAGCCCTGTGTAATTACTACAATTGTACGGCATACGGATGGGGTGCTAAATGTTTAGTTTGCACCTCTGTGATGCCCTGAAATAGTACCCTTTATTCCTTTTAAAAGTGTCACTATTTATGGTTAAATATGCGGTCCTGTCGGGATCGAAGTTTTGTTCTGAAGTTTTTTAAAAGGGGAAGTAGGCCTAGTAACCTTCTCCACCAACCGTTGCTGTGTACATTTTAGAACATTACACTTCTAGGTGCCAGTGAGTGACGTTTTCAAAGTGCCACAATGCGGCATGGCACACTATTTTAAATGAAAAAATGAAGCCCAACACCATTAGCCCGATCGTATTTAAATGGTTACCCCATGCTCATGAATCAAAGCCTTTTGAAATTGCCACAATATAACGCAATTTAGAGAATATATTCAGGATTTTGGTAAGGGCCTGCAGATCGGTTGGTTTAGTGTTTGTATAGAAAAATTATAGGCCTGCATTTCGTGGCTGGAATGTGAGATCATTGGCCTTCTGTCGGGGAATTCCTGACGCCGTGGGGGCCGATAGGAGTGACTGACTAACACCAATGATACCGATATATTTTATACCTTCATGCAAGCCTACCACTAAGAAACAAATCCCCCTTCCCCCCCACAAAAAAAAAAAACTAAGGCCCTTGACGCATGGCCTAGCCTACTGTAAAAATGTTTCTATCGCACTTTTTCCAGTACGGGACTTAAACAGTACCTCCCTATTTTTTTCTATAAATAACTTTATAGAAAAAAGAGGCGACAACAGAAAAAAGTCAGCACAAACTCCCGCAATTGACCGGACCAATGGTGATTTTTTTATCTGATGAATTTTATATACACGGCAGTCGGACCAACAATAACCAAAACGGAAATCAAGAGTAGGCGGCTCTATTTTGCGGAGCAGCATAGAGAGCGGCTAACTCCACCGGAAAAGTGCCTAGCGTCCGTGAGCTCCGCCAAAAAGTCGGTACGATCGTTGTTGCAGTTGTCGATGGTCCGTGATGTTATATTATCGAAAAGGGTAGATATCTTTCAATATGAAACCCAAAATATCATTTGATGAGTGTTTAAAAGATTCACCTAGGTTTAGGTACGTTTGATTTATTGTTTACTACAATGTACGATGAATTAAATTTACTAAACATTTTGGCTTAGGCTAGGCTAGGCTAGGCCTGCTGAGGCATCTGGGCAAAGCTACGGCTAGCCTACCCGCCACTGTCATGTCTGGCTGACGTATGCTTCAATCAAGTATGTGTAAGAGTGGGATTGAGAGGGATGCCATTTATTGTGAGTTTGGGTTTGCCTTATCCTAGGCCTATCTTAATAGAGTTTGTTAGGAATGTTTTCACCCAGTTTATTAATAATATTATCTTTGGCGGATCCAGGATCCTCCCCATACATGGATGGGCGGCGGAAGAGCGATGGGGGACGTGGGGACCCAGTGATAACTCAGGGGGAAAGGGGGAAAAGTCCTCCCAGAAATGCCACTAGAAGTATAAAATAACCTCCTTTAAAAGGTCAAAAGCAATATTAACAAGCTGAAAACCACCTTCAGGACCAGGAATAGGCAATAACCATTTTTTTTGCTTGTCAAATTCTAATCGGACTGGGGTAGCAGACCAAAATTTAACCCCGTCCCCCCCCCCCCCCGATCCAAAAACGTTCAACTGCCCCTGTCCTGGAGGGTTGCAGTGGTATGAAGGAGGTGGGGTGGGGGGTGGCCTTTCCCAAACCCAGGTGCGCGTGGTTTACAGTACAGGTTTCATTTGAAAAGCCTAAAAAAGGTTAATTGCGGGTGTTTGGAATCTTCCCTTTTAATGTTACGCCCTTCCCATATCTGTGTCTTATTTAATTTCAGGGTAAATTTTAGACCCGGCACCTCTTATATAAAAAAGGGGCACAACTATATTTTGGCAGTAACGGGGTGGGGGGTCTAGGGGTGCATGAGAGCTGGTACTGTGTGTGATATCATTTCGGCATACTTCTCTCCTAGGAAAATGTCTCGCTAATTTTATAAATGGAGAGCAGTCGCTAGAGCTGCTGGTCTATATGGCCTTGGCAGTTGCAGTGGTATGAAGGGGAGGGGGAATGGCCTTTCCCAAACCCAGGTGCGTGTGGTTTACAGTACAGGTTTCATTTGACAAGCCAAGAAAAGGTTAATTGCGGGTGTTTAGAATCTTCTGTACCTTTTAATGTTACACCCTTCCCATATCTGTGTCTCATTTACTTTCAGGGTAAATTTTAGTTCCGGCACAACTATATTTTGGCAGTAACGGGGTGGGGGGTCCAGGGGTGCATGACAGCTGGTACTGTGTGTGATATCATTTTGGCATACTTCTCTCCTAGGAAAATGCCTCGCTGATTTTATAAATGGAGAGCAGTCGCTAGAGCTGCTGGTCTATACATGCTATACTCTCCTAAAATCACACACGCTACGTGGGCTCATAAACCTGAGGTGTCACTTTATACTGATATACATATTTCGAAATTTCTCCCCCCCCCCCCCCC
>JAOTQE010060159.1:16621-31367 GCA_025631205.1 Nesometra sesokonis | reverse complement strand
CCTCTAAAATTTTGGTAATTTTTCAGTGTAAAAATCTTAGTAAACAGTTTTTAAATACAGTAATTTCTATTCTCAAGGTGGTAACTTTGATGTTACTTTAGTATGAGCAAGTTAATTTCAAAATTAATGGTTATGACTTTTTGATTATTTTTGAGTGACAATACATCTTTAAGCCTCCCTAACTCACAATGCTGGATCCACCCCTCAAAGTACCAAAAGCCCTCAGTGTAAATCATGTGACCTTGTTTTAGAATCATTTGAACATCAAAGAAAGTGTGAAACAATATGAAACAGCGAAGTTGAATTAAATAAAACTCATCAATACTTTCTTCCAATAACATTGTTTTATGGCACACGTCCAGTAACATATGTCCCATCTAGAGACAATTAAATAATGACAGACTTTAAGTTAACTATTGATTAGCGACACTGGACCTGTTAGACAAAAACAAAGTGGCGTGTGCCCAAGTGTGCCTCTACTTTACTACAGTACCTGTATTTTCATAATTGTTTTTAATGAATAGGCTTATTACAATCTCTTTTATTTTAACAATGCAAAGTGTGTAAAGAGAAGATGATCAAACAATGATTCAAATGAGAGGGGGTAGGAGAGGAGGTGGCAGAGGAAGAAAAAGTGGTGTACATCAAACTGTGCATCTATTTTACTACCTGTATATTTCTAATTGTTTTTTAATGACTGGGTATATCAAAATCCATTTTCTTTTTTCTGTACACTGTAATGGATGCAAAGAACATTTAAATAGAGATGATTAACATATGATGGTTAAGACAGAAGAACAAAGTGGTATGAGAATTTTGGTCTCTATATTTTTACAGCCTATGTTTTTATATATATTTTTACTGACTGAATTCATAATAATTACTTTTTTTTAAGGGGAACTCCAAAATGTGGGGAAAATATAAAAAAGATGATCCTCTGTTAGATTGTCAGAAGAGGGGGAACAGTGGTGTCATGCACAAAGTGGTGAGCCAAAAAAGTATGAAAAAAATCAGAAAAAAACTGATCTTCTCAGACAGCCTATGACTAGGGCCTAGGCCTAGCCCCAGGCTATGCCTGTATCGGTCTTTGCGCACGACCTCAATTTATACATGGTAAATTCGTATATTTTTCTTTCAGATTTTCGCGGCCTTTAATTTTCACGATCGTCAAGTTATTGTAAAATTTGTGAAAATTAAGGGTGCGCAAATGTAAAGGGATCTACAGTGGTTCTTTATTTGTCTGGTAACATGATCAAAGGTTTTACAAATATAAACTCATATTTAATATTTTTACCTTTGTACCTTATATTGTCTGTTCTTTTGTGTTATGCATTGTATTACTGTGTTAACTCTGAAAGCACAGTCAAGTCAAGTCAAGTCGATCACACTTAAGCCAAGAACAAAGGCTCAACATATCAATAATAACCAGACGTCCACAAAGCTTTAAAAGTTAAGTAGCTATATAGAACAACAATTCTTGTTGCTAACAAGTTTGAATGTACAGCACAATATTTTGTTTTGATCCCCAGCATGCCCCTTATTTAAGCTGTCAGTCATAAATTTTTCTATTGGAGGCAATCAAGATGTGCTTTAATTAACAATTAGATACGTCATTAAACTACAATTAGTCATAAAACTCCTTTTATGACCTCGCATTTAAAAATAATGAGGTGATCTATTGCCTAAATTGATCATAATAGTTGTAAGGTTGCATTGAACAAGGCAATTCAACAGGACACTGTTCTTTGCCGTGGAACACAGCGCGAGCGTACAGCCCTTTGAGGCATAACTCTTGTACCGACAAAATTTGTTCCATACACTAAAAATTAGACTACCATCACCATACGTTTCCTGGTGGCGGATACATTTTGATTATTTGTGACAATTTCCAATATGTATTACTTCTTGATTCTTTAAAGGTACAATTATTTGACACCACTGAATACAATGAAATTTATTTTTTTTGTAAATTAACCCATTTGATAAAAAAATAAAGTGAATTTAAATTAAGATTTTTTGAAAAAATTCTCATTCTTGTGTAACATTCGGTAGCATTTTTGACAATGATGTACCAAAGTGTACCAAATGAGCGTTGTTGTAGTAATAGCGAATCACATATTCTTTTTAGCGCAGGGGTTCCCTTAAGTGACTCCGAGTGACTCCATTCCTTTTTTTACAGTTTATTAAACATAACTTTTTAGCAAATAAATTCCCAAAACTGATACAAGAAGCGCGACATCGAACATGCTTGGAAACGCGATAACACGCTAAACTTTTATCACGAGTTGCCATCCCTACAAGACTATTTATGATACAACTTTTGAAGTCCTGAGTTCAGTGTTCTTCTGTTTTATTGCCTTGCATAGAAGAAATATTAATTCACAAAACTTTATATATGTTGTGTAGTTAGATTTGTATAGCATCTTATACAGAAGAATATCAAGGCGCTGTGGACCAGATGTTACACATTCATCATCTAAGCTTGTGATTAATGGGGTGTGGGGGGGCGAGGTGCTTAAATCTTGATGTTGGTTTTGCCAAGCAAAAAAAAAAAGAAGCTTCCCTGCTATAACAGGTCTAATTTTGCCTCTGGGAAAATTTTTCGGGTCAATTTTTAAGCCTGTTAAACACCCCCTTAAATCCGGCATTTTTTCATGTCTTTCTAAGCCTCTCGGGTTACATCATGTCTTGCTGCCCAATACAGGCACTCATTCAACTTCACAGAAGGGGATGTATGTAACCCTTACTCGTATCAAAAGCACAAGAGCATATGTTTACATTGGCCTACAGTTATATAGTCCTTATCCGAGAAAGCTTGTTCCACCACCACAACCATGGTGCGAGTGGGCCTCAAACACATACTGTTGTTTTTGCTATGGCTCATGGTTTCTCTGCCTGAAATGCTCAGTCACAACCCGCACTTTACAAGCAATTGCCAGACATGCGTAATGTAAAAAATGAAAGCAGGATCCCAGTGAGATCTGCTGGAATCCCACCAGGTTGGCCTAATCCCACTGGGATATGACCAGGGAGGTATCCCACTGGAAATTCTGACCAAAATTTCTGGTCCAGAATTTCGTGGTACCCATCTGGGCAACCCCATGTGTAATTTATGAGACCCAAAATCTAAAAAAAACCCTCTGGCCAGCTAAGGTTGAAATTTTACCTCAGCTTGGCACTAAAAAAATCTGGAGCATTGTCAGATCCTGCACTCAAACTTGTACCCTCATGATGCAAATATCTATTAATAGATTGGCTAGTCTCTGCCAATAGACTTACCCAACATTGTCAAAGAGCATTCCCATTTGATAACAGTGGTGTAGCTGTCTCCAATTCTTGGAAGAAAAGGGAGAGGATTTGCTCTGAGGTTATTTCATAACTTGCGCATGCTCAGTGTATTTCCAAGACTCCGTTCGGCATCATTCGACAGCATTAAGCTGATGGCATTAATTGACTGAACGTAGCAATAGTTATGCAACACATGTTTACTATTGTTATTTGTACGATTTTTCCAGAATTTCCAGATGTTTATTGGTAGTTCTTTTTCTAATTCCCTTTCCTTCATACTATATGCCTCTGCTTCATACTGTTTCTTATTGCTACTCATACTTGTTCATATGAAAAGACGTAAATTCTAAATTTTTGGTGTACAAACTTTGTAAAAAATAAGCTGGTAACAGTTTCTCTAAATTGGTATGAAGGTAAAACCTGAAAATCTTTATATTTACAAAGTCTCTACTTCACATAATTATGCAATAAACCTAAAAAAATACTTTTAACTCTGTTTAAACAAAATACAAACCATTTCGAACAAGTGCTTAATGTATTTAGGAGGTGGCCACTCATGGGAGATAGTCACAGAGGCAAGACTGATTGTATTCCATAATTTTATTAAACAATTTTTTGTATTAAAACTAAAAAGTTATTTGCTAATTTAATAGATTATCTATCTTTAATATTACCATTTCAAGTAGCAATTGGCATGGTAAAAATATCACTAAAACATGTCGTAAAAATTCTAATCTAAAGAAATGCGACCAGACGATGTACTGATGATACAGATAATGAGACCGTCCTACAATGCGTGACGTCTTTGTTTTCTTTACATTACCGTGCATGGATACATACAGACTAAAAGTCCAAAGGGGTTAACAGTGTTACGAGCAAACGCATTGTCGTCTCTGCGAATCATTGCAAGTAACTAACTGGCTCCATTGAATACATAAAAGTAATTTCTACTACATTATCTCAAATGAAAAAAACATCAAGATCAGACAGAAAACACTGAATATACTTAATTTCTAGTGGATTATCATAAAAACAGTGAGGTCTTAATCATTTTAAAATATTCTTTGCTTAACTAACTGGCTCCATTGAATATGACCTAACTAATTTCTACTATATTATCTAAGATGAAAAAAAAACATCTACCTAGTAGATTATCGTAAATACAGCAGCAGTCTAAATCGTTTTAAAATTTATCTTGTTGCTAAATATAGGTCAAAAATGTTGCTTCTGATGTATAGATAAAGACATCCTTACACATGAGTCTACTTATCTCATCAAAAATATTATTCAAATGTATATTTAAATTCATATTTCTCAAATTCATGTTTAATAAAGGTCCCCTTGGGATATCATAAAAAATCGAAAGGTCGTGGGTTTACCTATATGCTGTTTTTTATTTTTAAATACTTTTTCACATACAAGTTATGCAAGCATTATTCATAGAAGGGAAAAAAGGATGCAAAAATTTGAAAAATATACAAATGTATTTCTTTAAATTATTGTAATGGTGTGAAACCCCATGACAAGTAAGTTTGATTACTAAAAAGAAAAAAGAAAAAAAAGAAAGGTCCACTAATCATCTTCAAGCAAGAAAGTACAATACATACTACAAGTAATGAGATACATGCCATCATGACAGGATTCAATATTTTGACATAAATAAATGTCATCAGCAGGAATGATGATGACATAATTTATGTAAAAATACTGAATCCTGCAACTATGACATAATAATGGTGTGCATATCATTGCTTGAAGTATGTAGTATACTTTCTGATGAGTGCAATTGTACCTGGGTGATCCCCCCCCCCTCGGGGGAATTCAAGGTTTCGTCAGGGATGAACCTGCTTTGTAGGGTATTTTCAAGATCCACAAAAGCCCTCAAGCATACAAAGAGCGCCTAAAATCATGTGAAATACGCCAAAAACCTTGCTTTTTTTTGCCCGTTGGGGGTATTGGGGGTATAAAACTTGCATACTGTAGATCCCTTTATTTTCACGGCTCTATATGCTCGTGGTTTTTATGATTTTTAACATTTCGCGACTTTTATTTTCGCAATGAGCCATGTTCAAAATACATACAATAATTTTCATGATTTTCACATGTTATCATGTTAGATATAAATCACAGTTATCTGTTCAGAAACTTTTAACACTAGAGTGCTTGTCCGTGATAAAGAATGTTTAATAGTCTCCGATTCACCTAACTCAAGGTTATATCAGTTACGGTACCTGAGGCTAGCATCACGACCGCAAGTCAATCTCCTAGGACTTTTCCGTTTTCACTTGACAATCTCGACGATTTTATCCACACATAGAATTACAGCCTTCCATTAGGTCACGATTATCTATTGACCATTTACACCGTTTCTGCCGTTTTTCGGTCTTTTTTTTGTCGATAATATATCTTTCAAATAATATTCAATTAAATAATGAACATATGATTATTGTGAGAAGCATTCGACCCGGAAGTATATAGCGCCACCTAGGTAACAATAAAATGTCAGCCTCTAGTAATTTAAAGTTTGCGAAAAATGTTTTGAAATACGATTTTTTTTTTCTAAATCTGCTAATTACTGTACTATGGTTTACAGTAACTAAGGATTCAGACATGATAGAAAAACATATGCGTTGGTGTAATCGTTCATATGACTTTCTACACCCCTAAGAGTCACGTCATCTCCACCTGTCCACGGCAGGGGATGTATGGACCAATACACTGGGGTAGCCCCTACTCGTCTCAAAAGGTGTACTGGGTTTTTATAGTGCACACAACCCGTATGTATACACTGGGCCTACGGTTTATAGTCCTTATCTGAAAAGACTTGTTCCAACACCAGAACCCTGGTGCGAGTGGGCCTCGAACCCATGCTGTTGTTATTGCTATAGCTCACGGTTCCCCTGCATTAACCGTTCGGCCATGCAACTCACAACATTGTTAAGGCTCATTTGCACTGGACTTACTTCGGTGAAAGTAACAGACTCGTCGGTTAGTTTCACCAGAAAAAGTCAAGTGCGGACAGCCTAGTAAATTTCACTCTGTAATAACACTGTCTGTTGCTTAGTGTTCCGGAATGAAATCTGCTCAGTAAAACTTACCAAGTTAGTTTAACCGGCTTGAAAAGTCCAATGCGGACAGCGAAACTCTGGTAAACTAGTGAATAAGTGACATTACAGAATTTCCTTCATTGGTCAGTTACGCAATCCATTAGTTGTGACCTTGAATAAAATGCTTATTTTACAAGTTTAAGCCGAAGGTTAAGGTTAAAAAAATGGCAAAAATTTAACCAAGTTAAAATGTTGCCAATGGGGTTGGAGAAATATTCTCTTTTTAAAATTCAGTGCTATTGCAGCTTAAGACTAAATTCTTATTGATTTTAGCACTTTTCTTAAACTCAAGTAACAGATGGTCAGCATGACATCTCTTGAGCTCTACTAGTTGCTAGGCAACAGATATAGTATTTTTGTTTAAATCTACTGTTGCCAGACAGCATTGTTACATTTTGTCTTTTTTAATCCTTGTTAATTTTCACTGCTAAAGACAAAACGTGATCAGTCTAAGTTTAGGATCATGGTGAATAAATAATCCCTATAAATCCACTTATTGTGACATGGGTTTAAAAAAGTCAATAATCTAGATACGTGCTTTATGATGCAAGGTGAACCAGTTTAAATTAAACACGCATAAAAAGAGAGTAAAATAATTAAACTTTCAGATTGAGGTAATTATGAATCTAATACCATGGCCAAACAAAACAGCCCCCAAAGTCTTTGCTGAATGTGTTAAATAATTGTTTGAACTGTTACAGTTTACAACCTGTTGTTTGCTTTTGTTATTCCTAACTTATTTACATTCTTTCTTTCTTCATAAAAATTATTTAATAATACTATACAAATTAAAGTTGCAATTTATATGCTTAAACACCTTTAAACAGAAATGTAAAATGGAAATTGTAAATGCCAGCATTAGTTTGAAAGGGTACTTTCCATTAGACCACCTCAGACCCTACAGGGACAGATTTATTATCGTCAAAACTTAGTTGCACCGCCCCCACCTCCTTATTTGAGGGCTACTGGGTCTAAAATTAACCCTAAAAACCAAAAACATGGACATGGAAAAGGGCACCCCCTCCCCTCCCCCTTTCGCTTGATCCTGGATCTTCCCCTGCCCTAGACATATTACCGTTAGATTACCGTTACTGATTTAGGCCACATGTATTTGAAAGGGTCCAATGCATAATGCCAACTTGTTATGAGGTGAAGCAGAGCAAAACAAAGATAAAAGTTTAATTCATAAAAAGTTAACTATTTTAACTAAGACCATACCTGCCAACCCTACCGATTTTGGCGGTAGGCTACCGCTTTTTCAACATTCCTACTGCCTACCGCTTTTGCAAGGAAATCCTACTGCTTTTTGAAATTTAACACCAAAAATAAAATTTACACAAGGGAAATTGTGAAATCCACCAAAAACACGAAAAAACGTATTGAATAGAGACTAAAAGTAAGCCATCTTACGCGATATACGGCCAATTTTTTTAAAAATCAAAGTAAAATGCGGAAAGACGAGGGCGCTGGTGCATTTGTATTGCACCAACTTGCCGACGGCGACCCGTCCTACCGCTTTCGACAGTACAAATGCTGGCAGGTATGTAAGACTGCTAATTTTATACCTTTTCATAGGACCCGTTCACACAAGAAATTACCATATTTTTTAAAGGGTTTAGACTGGATGGTAACATTACAGTATTTTCTTTTATATTTTTGTCTGTGGAATTATATTTGTATACAAAATTGTCATAAAAATATAAAGAATTTGACAATGACATAAATAATAAGATTATAATAATAAATATAGTTTGGTTTTTTAAATACTTAATTACCATATTATAAATTATTTATTTATAGTATTTTTTTCCCTATTTTTGCAATTTTATCCCTCACTTAATCTGTTACCATATTATAAATTATTTATATAAATTTGTTTCTATTTTTGCAAATTTATAATTCACTTTACCTGCTAATAAAATATATTATTAATAAATTGATTTTTAAGATTAATTTAAAAATTATATACTAAAATTAACAATTATAAGTTAAAATATATTCGTTATTTAAGGAACTTTGTAATTTGTTAGCAAGATGACTGAAACACTGTTTTAATAGTTTCAGAATATGTAAGTCGAGATAACATTCTTCAGGGTCAAAGGCAACTGACACAGAATTCTAGCAATGCGTTTGCTCTAGAGACGGTGGCGGCACCCTCAACCTGAGAGACATATGCCCTAGATATTTGTAATAGGATAAATATACTGGTAGGGATAAAATATATACTTCCTCTAAAGTATTTCACAGTGGTGCCTGTAGATAAAATACCATTGAGCAAAGATACAGCGATTCCACATGATTTAAAATAAAGAAAACTGCTAAATGCTATTTGTACTTTACTGCAGCGAGCAAATGAAGGCAGTTTTCTTTTCAGCCAATCAATAACCACCTTTTCTACATACTACAACAGTGGTTCTGCTTGAGCGATTTTCAATTACAAGAGAGCCTCACTGCACAATTGGCAGGGTGTTGTAGAAAAGCAGTTGACAGTAAGCCCACACAGACAAGTATAAAGACGGCCGATCAGCTTACATACAAGTTCACTTTATCAGCAACTTGGCTGAGGGATTACCTACTAAGACGAAAAACTAAAACAAATTTGAAACTAAGAAGAACGGAGATATTAATATTAATACTGCCTTCTGGACAGTTGGACCACTAACATGGCAATTACAACGCAATTGCTATATTTTCTTGGACTGATTTTTATCTCAAGTTTTTGTGTTGTGAGGTCTTGTACGTGTTTGCCCGCCCATCCACAGGATCATTTTTGCAAATCTAATTTTGGTAGGTGTTGATACATGGGTAATTGATATTCCATGTCTTTGTTGATGTATCTCTTCATTTATTTTGGTAGTAGCAAAAACATAATGATAGTGAGTATAGGTAAACAAAACTTAAATACAGTAGTAGTACTGTACCACAAGTACCAGCACGTCAGTCTGTAACTAAAGGGTCTACTTTTTATTTACTTTATTATTTGAACTAGATTTCTTCTTTTTTTTTTAATACTGTTCTTTTTTAAGTTAATTTTACATGAACAGTATATGTTGCTTTTAACTTATTTTATTCATAATTTTATTTTGTTGTCTTAAAAAATTCTACATAATACTGACCAAATTAATTCATTAGTCAAATTTAATTTTTTTTTTCTTCCAAGTATAGTTCATTATATTTTGTTTTTAAAATTTTGCTTTTATTTATCTATTTTTTTATAATTTTATATAAATAACTGTAATCAGTAGTTTTTTTTATTTACTAAGTGATGTTTTTAATTAGACAAAATAAAAAAAAAATGTAAGCTTCAACACCTTAATAAATTTCTGAGGAGGAAGGGCGGTTTTTATTTTTTATTTATTTCTTTATTCTTATTTTAATACAGTGTGTGTTTACACGGTAATCAACATAATATATACAGTACATCATTTTTAACCATTGGATCAGTGACCCATGGACCTACCTATGTATAAATTTATAGGTCCATGTTATACCATAATATTTTTCCACAAAAAAATCCAAAATTTAAATATGGAGTTCACCAACAAAGATAACTTGGAACTTCAACTTTAAAAATGAATAAACATTTTGAATTAACTGCTATTTGGAATACCTTGTGATTAAGAAAAAAAAAAGTTTTTCAAAAATTCAGGGGCAGAAGTGACGCTTAAGGATTATCTTTTTATTTGGTATATATGGCTATTCATATTCAAAAGAAATTAACAATTTTTGAGGTTAGAGTTATATCAGTTTTAACACACCTGTAGGCCTGTGTGAACTTATGAATAATTCAATTAATGTTCTGATGTTCACAGAATATTCATGGTTGTTACTAATGCCTCTGCAGGAGGTTATTACTAGCATTTAATTACCCCAGTACCCTGTCATCACAAACTACACATCATATTTCTCGATGGTCAGATATCATTAAAGATACATAAAAATGTAGGCTCCTGTCGAAGAGGATTTCATGTAAAATATGTATGGCTTAGAGGCATTGCTGACTGATGCAAAAAACCTTAAAATGGTTGAATTTCAGAGCCTAGTAAATCTACAAAATGACATATTTGTCACAGGCTATGGTTAGACTATGCATGTCATAGTTCACAAAATAGGATAAATAAATGTTAGTGAATTTATTAATTTGGGCTGTGTTGTATTTCTATATCTATGTAGGTCGGCTGAGTCATCCTATTGCAAATGTTCTCTACATATTAATACCTGACATAGATGGTATACATGGCTGTGGAATCAAATTGCATATACTGTATAATATGCCAACACTCCAATTTTTTGCTGGGAGACTCCAGTTTTTTTACCATGCTGCCGGTGGATTTCTTTCTTCCGGTTCTCTCATATTCTCTCGCTTTACAAATAAAATGGTATACATCTTATTACATGCATTTTGTAGCAATAAATTTACATTATAAGATACATTTATAGTTCCGATTTGGCTCATAATGTGAATTGTAGGTGAGCGCAATGCCTCATTAAAATTAGTCGCTTGGTTATTTTACTGTTTATAGATGCAGCAGTGGGAGCAGGTTGCGCAGTGGTTGTGGTTTTGAATCCCAATCGAGAGATCGATGGTTCGAGACTCACTCACGCCACTTGCTTTTGCACTTTAGCAACGCACTTTACTCACATTGCTTCAGTCTACTGTAGGATGGGTATCGCAAATTGCTGGGAAGTACTGTAACTAGCATCCATTTAGGGATAGTATCATACTCTCATCCGCTTCACGCTACTGAAGCTGGAAATAAGCTCCAGCCCTATTAGCCTTCAGACTCGGACAAGGATTTACTTTTTTTTATAGATGCATAGGCATTTCGCCTTCTAGACGACCATAAAATCCTCTGCTTGGGCCCATACATGGTGTTTAACGTTGAGTTTTCCCGGTTTTTTTCTATCATCAATGTTTGCATCTATGAAATGTATAAATGTATAGTGCACTTTATTTAATGACAATTATTTAGGTCATCTACTTGCCGTGTCTTTTTATCCTTTTTATTATACAATCTATGATCAAATTTTTAATTCCTCTTGTCCTATTATCCACGAAAAGCAAACACACACTCCGTGTGCGATTGTGAAGAATGTTGACCATGTTTACACAGCCCACAGGTGAATCTTTAGTGAAGATCTTCGCGTGAGTCTAAACATACGGTTGCGACTTGTTGGACAATCAAGTAATGAATTGATAAGAAAATTAAATTAAAGTTCTTTTACTAGAAATGTGTACCGAAAACCCAATGCAAAGGATCAAATATTTGAAAACAAGTATGTAACATTTTTTAAAGTAAATATTAGATTAAAAATTGAGGACGGTATTCCGATGTGGTTTGTTTAGAGTGTACATTGAAAAGTAGAGTAGAAAATTTCCATTCAATGGTTAATATTAATGCTTGCTGTGCATAATTATGTGGACTTTGGTCTTGGTCAACACACGCGACCGATACGACGCCATAACTAACATTGCTGATGTTGTTTGCCTGGTACTTAAAAGATATCAGTGATTGATTGGTTAGTCGTTTACATGCATACCTTCAGCTACATCACAGGTGTTTAAAGAAATAAACACTTTTTATAACCAGTCAGTGGGAGAATTGTAATCTACTTCGAATCAAAATTAAAACCTCTTACGAAGAAATGTTTTGTTCTGCCACTTTCTGTATCTCTTAAAAGGAATTATACTTATCTTATGAGTAACTAAAACCAGATAAAATATGGACTTTTTAAAGTCTTGAATTAAAGCCATTTTACCGTATGGTGTATATTATGTTCTGAATAATTTAATAAATGACAATAAATTAGTGTGATAGTATATACACAGTAATAAATTAAGTGTGAATGCACTAATGAAAAAAAATCCACTGATTAATTTCAAAGGCCAAGAAATGAGATACAGCACTGTACATTCTAGTGTGTTTGGTTCAATATTTCAACATTTCTTTTGTCATCATCAGGAAAGAATACAAATAATATAAGCCTACATTATTGAAACTTTGTGAATCTCTTATATTTATACTTGGTTGTTGGATTGAGCTTTTCCTTTTACTAATCTCATCATAATTGAATGGACGTAAAAAGATTAAATAACAATTAAATTACTATCTATATAATATCTATAATATTTGTGAGCTGTCACCACAAAATGAGTTGCATCATACTTTAGGTGCGATCAAATCAAAGATAATCATCAAAAATAGGTCAGAAGTTAATTTTGTGAGAAATTTTGACTAACTTTGTGGTGAGACCTCGCTGTAGCCTTAAAATCAGTTAGCAGTTAGACATACAGTAGGCCAATCTACCAGTGCAGTCATACCAAAGAAAGTACCGCTTAAATCCTCTATTAATTGTTTTGAATGAGATTCAATTGATTTTTATCCCCACTTGGACTTGTGTCTGCGGTTATTTCTTGATGACGGCATATTTAAATTCTGTTACCTAAAGGCAAAAACTCAAAGAAAGGCAAAGCACTATTCGCAAGTCAGGGTCATATCAAATTTAACAGTTCTTTATTTAAAGTCATGTTCGTATTAATCGTGCTCGAATAATCAACAAAGAATAGGGGTATACCACCGTGTTTAGAGAAAACAGCTCCTCTGTCATTTTAAATATAGACACGTTTTTTATATAAAAACATATGGTAAACAGGAACTCCATCCTGAACTTTTTGAAATACTAGAAATTAAAGAAATATTTGTATAGGGGGTCTCCTGGTGATTTTTGGTATAGTGCTGAAATTATTCAAAAGAAAATTTACTGACCCGACATTGAAAATCGATAATAAACAACAAAATATATATATTTATATTCTGGTAAGAACTACCACTACAACACATTTTTTTTTGTAAGAACACACTTTATAAGAACAATGTAAGCATAGAAAGTATAATGCATACTCCAAGCAATGAGATACATGCCATCGTGACAGGATTCAATATTTCGACATAAATTATGTCATAGGAATTCCTGATGATGACATATATTATGTTGAAATATTGAATCCTTTCACAATGGCATGTATCTCATTGCTTGCAGTATGCCTTATACTTTCTTACTTGAAGTTGATTAGTGGACCTTTCAGATGTAAGCATAGAGTTTATAACTTTAAATAAGGACAAGAACAATGTAAATTGCTCAAAAATTTAGAACAAAATAAAAACAAATTGAGGTTGAGAAAAATTTAAATGAGGGTTTCTATTTATTGAGGAAAATTTAAAAAATCAAGCTCATTACAAACTGCTTTCAAAAGGCTATACAAACTTAATATCTACTCCATTAATGTCACCAGATCAGAATAGAATATCCAATCAAGCTTTTGCTGAAATACAGTACATGGTTTCTACCTCAAACCAGCCGTTTACATATAGACCCTTTTACAGCACAGTGCTGGCCTACCATAAAAAGTAAAATAAGAAGAAAATTAGAAAGTTATTGCTTGAAATTGTCAAAAAATAAGAACACTGAGCCTGGTCAAAATTGTGGTTCTTATTTTAAAAAATGTGTATGTATTGTCATAACAAAAATTCAGTTTAAAATAAGATGGCAACATTAATAAAATAAATTTAAAAAAGCATTCCCATCAGGATACTGACAATGCATCCTGGAACGTAAATTACCTGAATAAGATACGAGATGTGATCCTAAACGTGTGATTGCTGTAGGTAAAATACACATGATATCTAAATTGTAAGGTTGACATTTTCAAGTGCAGAAAATTTAATCAAGTACTGTATGTAAGTTGAAGAAATTTTAAATAGTTTACTCGAGATGAAGCAATTGGAATTTAGCTTCTTGCCGCCACGCATGTATCCTATGCAAATACTAAGCATTTGATGTATGTTCAGTAATAATAATAATACCAGTAGGACATTGCATAGGTAACTCTACTGTAATCACCCTTGCCCCACGGGGACAGAGGGTAGGTCTATTACATGAGCTCCATCTGTTTGTGCTTCTTCATCTAAAAATTGGGCTTATTTTACTAGACAATGTCAAAAACAACAACGCCTGGGTCCTCCTGTGGTTTGGTGCTGATCTGGACTCAAATATCATTAAATCGGGATTAGATAAAAATACCTAAAAACAGTTAGAACATCATTATTGATGAAATTAAACTTGGCCATTATGAACCAAAACCACATCCCACATCCAAGCCTGATATCATTAGCGCCTTTTCACGGTGGTTTTGACTTAAAAGGGTCTGAGAACAGATAAAACAAACCATAATAGATCAGTGATAGAAAGATGGAAACAATTATGGTAATAAAACAATAAATAACACAGGTCCTTGTCAAGTATCATGTCCAAGGTATGTATTATCAATAAATAATAGACACCACACCGCA
>JAOTQE010060159.1:0-16521 GCA_025631205.1 Nesometra sesokonis | reverse complement strand
CCACACCACACCACACCACACCACACCACACCACACCACACCACACCACACCACACCACACCACACCACACCACACCACACCGCCTCTCTGGAATGCCTATTCAAAGGGATGCCTACACGTAAACTCACCAAACAGAACACTTACTGTTAACAAGAAGTATATAGGATGTTTTCGCACAGAAACAAAAGCATTCCTATTTAGTGGGTCAATTTTACAAGAAGATAAACTACCAGAAACACACAAAGGTTAAGTTGTCCCTTCATACAAACAGAAGAAGTGAAACTAAATAAATAAGATCGCTATTTACAGATAAAAATTATCTGAAAAATTATCTCTCTGGACAAAGATTTGTATCTACCCTACAGGAATTATAGTTCCTATTGTCGGTTTGTATTCACGATATCTGATAGAGCTTTATTGTGTCGGTCCATGGTCGGTCTGTGTTCATGTGAGAGGATAGTGACTGCATTGTGTGTAACCTGAAATTTACTCATTTTTGCTGAGAATTTGAACTTCACAGGTTTTAAACCTGAGTTAATGACACCCACCAATGGGAAAAGTTCAATTGTACCCAGGGTGCCAAAAAGGTTGTTTTATGTCAAAATTTTAATTGCCTATAAAAGTCAAGAGCTTGACATTGAAAATACATGGACTGGCTGTCCTCAATAGTAAAACACATTAAAACAGTAATATTTAAGAATGTATAATAATAGGATAAAATTTGTTAACATTTTTAATTGTAATGACCATGGCATAATTTAATTAAAATATGCCTACATTGCTTTTCTGTGAAAAAATTAAAATGAAGATAAATTTTTCGATCATTTACAGTATATATTGCTATCGCACAAAAAATATCAGTAGAAACAGAAAAAAACAATATCATTATTATTGTTTGTTACATAAAAATTATTAGTTTACAAAGTTATTGCACTTGATGGACTGATACAATTATGGTACTGTATGTAAAAAAAAATTGTCTTATACATGGGGACCTGTTGTGGACATTTCATATATACATTGCATTTTCTTACACATGAAACCAATTCTAAAAATGTAAATAATTGGACATAATACTTTAAAACCTTGAAAATTGAGTAAAAATGGCATATATGGTTCAATAATTTTCATGAAAATCATGGAAAAACTACAACAAATGCAACACACAGGTTGCTACATGCGGTAAACATGACATAAAATAGGCAAATCTCAATTTTGTTTTTGCTTGTTTAAATAAGATTGGGTAGTTCAGAAGAACATCCAAATAATAAACAAAATATGGTCTTAATAATAATAAATAATTGCTTAAATAATATTAACTAAAAGACAGAAGAAGTCAAATACCCGAGAAGATGGTTGGTACCTGGGAGTGATTGTCTCATGTATTAGTCGTATAAAATACTACACTTAATAAAAACTTAAATAAATTTAGGCATTGGTTGAATGTCTCATAAAATCTTTATTCACAATATGCCAATTTTATGTATTCTAAATGTTGTAAAATTAGCATTCATAAGGAGGCTATGATATCCTACTGGTTATTCATTACTATAATTACCATGTGTATACGGTACCGCATCTTCCAAAGATCGAACCTTAATTACCTTACTCTCAAATTACTGAAATTAATACAGACAACAATAAACTTGATGATAGTTTTGAATTTTCATTGATTTGACATTTAGGTTGAGCGGTTATTCTTGCTGTTATGTTCATCAAATAACTGTATCTGATCATGAATAACATTCATAAATTCAAATGATCAATGTAACAATAACAGGGGTATATAGCTACTATAAATGTACAAAATGGCCTCTAGTGTCCTGTATATATGTTGTATTCTTCAAAATGATACCCCATTTCAGACTAGCACCGCATTGCGATCGGTTGTGGCAATTGCGGCAACAAATCGCAAAGTAAAACTGTGTGTGAATGCTCACCAAAAGTAATCAGTTTGTAATCGATATCGCAATTGTTACCCGTTGTGATTGCGTGCAACAATCTTTAGTATAGAGACTTTATCACATGATTATGACTTCCATATTAAAAAATAAAATATCTACCAATTTTTTGCAACTATTAATATTATAAATAAATGATAACCACAGATTCGCAGGCGACGTAAGTTTAAAAAAAAAATTGCTAAAATGTGAATTTAATGTTAACAATCGTGAGTAGTCGAGTTTAAATGTTTTATTCACATGCGATGCATACATTTATAATCGATTTCAACAAATTAAGCTAATGTTGTAATCATACCACACATCAAAAATATTTAAATAATGATTACAGGCCAGCATTAAACAAATTTAGAAATCGACGACTGACAAAGAAAGTATGTGTGGAGACTGTTTAGCTACTCTGATAGCACAAGATAAATAACTTTTCTACGGAGTTCAACAAATCAAGCACAGAATTAAATGCTCTGTAGTTTACGGCCAAATTTACACCTATTAACGTGACGAATGCTTTTCACAAGCTTGTCTCTGACAGCAATTTATATGCAGATGAAATATTTACAGTACAGTGTATTCAGAGAATTTCAGTTTAAATGATGTCTAATATTTTTGTAGCAAATTACATTTTGTTATATTTAACTGTCTTGCATAAAATGGAGAATATTTAAATAGCAAATGGAGATACACGCAAATTACGTTTTTACAATTTTAAGTGCAGATTGTGCTGTTTTTTACTATAAACAAAGAAATAAAATCATAACATAAAAGCAAACCATGTCTTAAAAAAAAATCAGAATTCATTGCTCAGAAATGCCATACAGTTTACATATGATAATGCTAGTATACAATTAATCAATAGGTTTGACTACAATACAGTAGTACAGAATTTTAATAACATGAAAAATACTATATTCTATTCAATGAAGTGGTACCAAGTTGAACATCACACCCCATCTTTTAAGGAATAAATATTATGTACCATCATACAAAAAAAAATTGTTTTATAAAACACTTATTGTATAGGTCATTATTTACATTTATATGTGTGTCCTAGTGTCAACAAAACTAGTAAACATATACCTAGCTGTCGCATGCCGGCTTCGTTTGATTTAGCACCGCTACAATTCATGACATCAGGGGCCTATCTTCCAGTCTCAAAATTGTGCCTATCAAACACCTCAAGACATATTGTTTTCCCCGTCTTTGATCTCCCTAAAGGTTATGCCAACATACAGAAAAGCTTACTATAGTAGAACTAGTCTAGGCCCGAAATTGCCAAGATTAGTAAAAAGTGCACTCCTGGCTGTCGAGTGTCGATTTCATTTGATTGTTACAGCCGTGATCTAGTACTAAACGACAAGTGCCAAGCACATGCAAATCTCATTGTGTCGAGTTTACCATGCACCTTGCGTTACATTTTTTCTCCTTCCTCCAAAACCATTGAATGTTTGTAATTGTGCAATAATATATTTTTACCCAATGACCTATAAACAACCAATCAAATAACTAGAATATACTCAAGTGTTGTATAAAAATCAATTACACTTGAATGAGAAAGATTTCTGAAGAAATAATTTTTTTTAAATTGTAGAGTCTTCTTGTTTTCACTGAAAACATGCAAAGGCAAGACAGCCTTTGATTTGGCATCTTAAGAAACGTTCACAATTAGTTGTTCAGAAATGTAGGAGACTATAAATAAGGGCATAAAAATTACTTGATATAACAATTTAATATTGACAGACAATGAAATAAAATGGAAAATATGGGATTACAGCAGAAATTATTGTATGACTACAGTAAAGCTTAATCTAGAACAATTTTTTTCAGGTGCAAATCTACGGGGGTCAACCTAGCACGGGACCCCTCACTTAATTGCCTTTGCAGAATATAATTTCCACACGATAAAATAAACTTTTGCACACTTTGGGTCTCAGAATTGCAACAGAGAACATCTGCAGAGTAAAATTTAAAAAATGAAAAAAAATCAGCATCTACATCTAGGCCTATTACAATCATTTGTAAACACTATCAAAACCTCACACCTGTGCATTTCCATCTTGGCATCAGGCCCCTCTTTCTAGCTCCGCTGGATCCACCCCTGTTATTTGACAAAAATCTCTGATGCACCCATATATCTGAAAGGTCCACTAAACAACTTCAAGTAAGAATTTCATGATGATGAAATAATTTATTCTGAAATATTGAATCCTGACATGATGGCTTGAGTCTCCATTCTTGGAGTATGCATTATATGTTTGTACTCATATATGGTAATGATATATCCAAATATGGTAATGATGTGATGAAATCATAACCAAATTAGGAATTTGTCAATAAAAATTTCATAGTCTATAAGCTTTATGATGTTCAATATTTGGAGAAAGAATCATCAATGGGCGGTATGTTAAAAGTATTTTTATCGGAAAATCACTCATATCAAACAGACATTCACAATAATGATTGTATGTATTACTCATGTATCTATGAGGTTAACTTGCTATACATAGCTTTGTAATTAATTTTTCTAAAATGCTTGGTTCAAATTTTTACTAGCCATAATTGTTTTGGTTAAAATAGATTGGTTTCATTGTCACACATTTAACTAATATTTCTCATTGAAAGAATTAACTTTTTGTCGTTGGTTAAAATGGATCGGAAGTGCACAAGTTACAATGTAACAATAAAAACTGTGTTTTAGAATTCGTGGGAAATGCTATCTATAACAGAAAGGGTTAATCTTTAGATTGCTATGCAATCAAATAGAACCAAGCTAAAAGTGTTGAGCTCTCTCTATTATGTTTAAGAGTTCGGCTAGAGTGGTTTCTCTGTTGGTTATTTCTAAAGACGCACACCATGCATCAGAAACACTACAGCCGTGTATTGTCTTTCAATCAGTAAACAACAAACCAAGTCTAGTAGATTCATACATTTTTTTGTTCAGTCTAATAACCTAAATAAGCCCTCAACTTCTTACTAACTCCCCTTAGGCACGTGGCCCTTTTAATGAAAGTACAATAAAGTTATCTTTAGTCGAATTCTGTTGAAAACAAAACATCGTAAATATAACACACGCCAGTGAATATACACTAAAAAATAATCTGTTGAACAAAATCTCCAAACGAAAGTCAAAAACTAGGAAATTAATAGGATTAAAATAAAACACAAACACTACTAGGTTTTTTTCTCTGTAGTCAAATACAGTAGTGGTGAAATTGACTTCTAGATTAGAAAAAAATTTAGTTCTTATGAATATCAATTACGTCTTTTGTTTGTCTGAGATGGAGTGGTCGTAGGCAGGTGGTGTGTGAGGCATTATGTTTTTGCTGACAAAGAATGTAAGACAAAGGTTTTAGAAGTCAATTTTTATCTAATGAAGCCAACGCGATGCATTCAACAACTAGCTTCGTAGGATGATGTATGAAACGGTAATGAAGCGGTACAATTCCTATCTACAATGAGATTGGTTCTGGTTGAGTTATAAACGTGTTCATAATAAGTCGCAACCGATTGATTCTTTAGTCGGGAGGAAAACACTTTAAACTTATTGTTAAACGAATCCATAACATGGCAATAACAAGTACACATAATTGATAACACATTAAAATTTATGGAAAAAAAAGAGGATTTGTGTGAACATCATGTATATTAAAATTGAACAGACACAATACAATGTACAAGACTCCTAGAACTATTCAATGAAAAATTCAAGGTATAAAATTTATACAGTATTTCTAAAATTATCATTGAAAGGAATATGTTATCTTTAATTTCTGTATAGGTTTAAGATAATTTAATATTTACAAGTTGAAATTTAAAGTGAGATTTTAACTGTAAATATTTTAATAATATTTATTAATATTTCCTTTTTCTTTCTTTTTGCAGTTATCAGAGCAAAGGTAGTTCCATATTATTCAAAAGTCGGCCATTCGATCTTCACAAAAAGACATAAAAATGATGTAATTTTACCAACAGTGCCCTCAAGCGGTTCAAGTAATCCTGATGAACCTTTTAAACATTGGCAGGTTCGTGTTAAAAAAATCTATAAAGGAGAAGAGTTTATTGCCAATGGTGCACAAGTTAACATTTACACGTCCATATTCGACTCCCTTTGTGGCGTCACAACTTTAGAAGAAGGCCAACAATATTTATTTATGGGTAAGTACAGTATTATTTGTAATATTATTTCATAACTGTTTTTAAAGCGAGACCTCTTTTTCTGCAATACACAGTTCAATAATTTTCAACAATGTTATTTTGTGAAAATCTCACATCAGTTAAGTTTACTAATACTTTGGATAAAATTCATCTATGAAATTCTCCCTTATTTCTTTTTTCAAAATGTAGATGTATTCAAAAAAATCCTTGTTATATTCTCAATGATATATTTCACTTCAATTTCATGTGATGAATTAATAGAAACAAAAAATACATAGAATTGTTACGCTATCTCTAGGATCGCAGCAATATACTTCAGATTCCATGAAGAATAATCCATTTTATGTGAAAATTAAAAATAAGCATGACTAAAGTTAAAATAGATTATTATCTGCAATTACATCAAAGGTTTAATAAATTTACATTACAAAATACAAAATTTGATTGTTACTGGTGTTCATCTACTATTTTATATATAATTTAATATGATATATAAAAAGACCTATATGGTTTACTTGAAGAATAAATCAAGTTATTATTAGTGTAAAAGATATAGACCCTTGTCTATAGCGAAGTAATGAAAGACTTTTCCCCAAGGCTAAATTTTATAATATCTCATTTAATAATTAACAGCTAAGACCCTGGGGTTGATTAGTCCGTTCTTTTGTTATTCTATACTCTTCATTCCGTTAAATTCATAAATAGGCCCCAGCTAAACCCAGAGTCAATGTCCCATATATAGCCATATAAATTCAGACAAAATGATATTGGTAAATATTGATTTGTTTTATCTAGTTTAATGTGTTGGTAGTAAATGGTGTAAATTGTGACAATTTACAGTAGGTATCAAGTGTCCAACCATTTGATGACAATCACTCACTTTATAAACGAGCAGAATTAGAACACCCACTGTGAAATCACCGGGCACTTGAACGATAAATTGAAAACACTGGCGTGCAATATCCACGCAAGAACATATTCGTTAGAAAACTTGCTCAGACATGATCTAATTACAAAGTTAATTGCATCGTTCTGTCGCAAGCTATGAATAAATTATCCATTATTCATTTTAATAATGAAATTTAGACATGGATACCTACGAAGAAATATTAGACTAACTTTGAGAAATTTTACACCGCCAAATTTAAAAAGCTCGTTGAATAGATAATGATGGAAGGTAATTTGTAGTAAGCAATCATTATATTCATGAATAGATTGTCAGATAGAATTTCAAACCGTAACAATATCTTTTGTGTCTTGTAATGCATAAATTAACTCAACTGTAGATATAAAGATATCTTTCCACCCTTTTCGCAATGATCTCATATTAAAAATAAAAAATATAAAAATACATATAAAAATGCAAAATGCTTTGATTTCAAAATTTAACATTGAACCCTAGCTTTTTCATATCCCAATTTTACAAAAACAACACAAATAAATAAATAATTTAATCTTTACAGAAATAAAAACAACATGATCTAACATTTTGACGAGACATTTATAAATATTGGTGAATGTCGTAAATTTAATTCTCACCTGATTTGTCTGTTTGTCTGTTTGGCCGTGGTTTTTCTACACCTTAGGATTGACAGATTTTGATGAAATTTGGTAGTCATGACAACAATGGTCTAGCTTAGTATGTCACGTTTTGGTTCAAATTGGCTGCTAAGGGGTGCTAGTAGTAAAAAACAAATTTTGATAATCTCCAAGTTCAAAAGGGTGCTGTTGGAGAATGAAAGCCGATATAAAAAAAAATCTGGTGTATGCTTTTATAAAGAATATATTTGAGATCATTCGTGTGCATTTTCACCATCATTGGACCATAATCTTGGGAGAAGTAGAATTTTGCGTGTACTACTGAAATTATGGGTTATCCCACTATTGCAGTGACTGGTGTGCTCTGTACATGCCCACTTACCACCTTGTTTTCTTTCCTTTTGTATGTACGAACAAATTTTAATTAACTTTTTCCAGAGCATACAGCCTGATAATACCTTGATGCGTACTTTGCTTACATTACACACTTTCTAGAAAACGCATTCCCAATATGGCACAGTATGACTAACTAGCAATCTAAATCAATTGAAAAGTCCAGAAAAGAGCTATAGGCATTGTGCTTGGTATGATTTAAATTATGATGAAATGCTCGAGGCCACTGGACTTTCTTCACTTGTGGCGTGGAGAAAACAATTCTTATTTTCTTTTGGTTAAGGATGCCATGCCTCTAAAACTTTTCTATTATTAAGAATGCTAAATTAAATTTTAATATACTGTTTGTGATAATCTTAATATATTGTTTGTGATAATTTTGGAATAATAATATGATTATATTAATAGTAATAGGAATATATATACATTTTCTGATGATTATGTCTGCTGTCCTTTACTCTTTTGCATATTGTTTTTCAATTTATAATTTTTAATGTTTGGTGACTTTTAATATCTATAAACATAGTGGTATTTAGCCTATGAGTTATTTACTATATTTGTTAATAAAGATTAAAAAATTAAAAATTATGATACTTTATTATTTTAAATCTTTAATTTTCATTCTAATAAATCAGTTTAACCCAAATATCTTTATTTGCGATAGAAAGGTTAACAAGATTGTTTTTGACAAATCACGATTATTCAATTTGGAATCAAATTTGACATTATTGCTTAGAGTTTCATTAAATACAATTCTGTCTACGCAAATACAGCAAAATATCAGAGTCTGACCTAAAAAACAGCCAACCCCAGCTAATAATGTGGGTAATCAATAATGCTAAAGGGATATACTAAGCCTAGACAAGTGTCATTTTGTGAATTGTTCAACATTTTCTTAACGTTTTTTTGGTATCAGGTTAGCAAATTATAGCCTATAGGAATGTATTGATATCTGCTGGAAAGTCATAACAGATAATTTTAATGGGTGCTTATATGTTTAAGTAATGAGTTGAATAAAAAAAACGTGTTTCTAAATATGCTGTTTAGTCTATGATTTGTAGTCCACTGCTTGGAGGAAGAACATTAAAGCTATATATAATATGTTATAGTGCGAATATCTCGAGGCTTTGTATTAATCTATTAGTATCCATCTAGAGTAGTCTTAAATGAAACCTACTTATTTATTTCTCTCAAATTGTCGCTTTTAAAAATGTATGCTGACTTCCTTGTATAAAGCAATATAATCTTGTACTTATTTTGCACTCTATAAAAAGTGTAAAAGCATTTGCATATATAAACATATATAGAAAAACAACATAACATACATTACCATTGTCTATATATAAACTTAATAATTTTAATGTTATTAAAGAATGAAAGAGTTAGCTATTAAACTAGCTATTGAACATAAAACTTGATCTAAGATTAATAAAAAATATATTTATGCAATTTAATTATGATTAAAATAAATTAAATTTTGTTTTTAGTTAAAAATGTTTAATTCATAGATTTGAATTAGATAGTTTTAACAATATTAATTCAAATTTAAAATTCATCTTTAAATTACAAAATTAACATTTATTTTGTTGAATGTAATAGTAATAATTTATTGATTAAATATAATTTTCCACAGTGGCCACTTATGGGAGGTAAATTATCATACAGAAAACCAAAATTTTAAATAAAAAAGTGTTCATAGTGGTCGCTTATGAGAGGTAATGTATGAAGAACAAACAAGCTTTTGAATGAGTGGTGGTTTTGGGAGGTGTCTACTTACAACGTGTCCACACAGGGAGGTTGAACTGGTCCATTGCTTTATTTTAATGATTTTGGGACTTTTACAAATATCCAGTTGAGTGTGATGGGAGATTCTCTTGGTGGTTGTTTTTTGGAGGTCTGAACTACTGTACCTTCCTATACCTTGCTAATCTGTTTAAAAAGAAGGAGCATTCCACAACATTCACTAAATTCATTGAAGCATGACAAAAGTTTATTTGGCCCACGTGCCTCGTCACAAAAGATCATTCAGGCTCAATATTTACCTTTGGAATTTCAATGGGGACAGCTTGGAGATAATAAATTGTGTGATACACTTTTGGTAAACACTCCTGCTAATAAATTTAAAGTATGTGATAGATATAACTGAAGCATGCACCTGTATTGCTAAATATGGAAATGGAACTTTACGTAGGTACTATAAAAAATAATTATTTATTGACAAAACTTTTTTCTAGAGGTTTAAGAAATAAAAAATTATATAATGGACTGGATTTAAAATGTAACATTTCAATCATCATGAATAAAGTACCCATCGTATAGCTCGGTGGACTGAAGCAATTTGAAAAACGTGCGTTGCCCAGGCGCACAAGTAATTAGCGTGAGTGAGTCTCGACCTCCCAGTCTCTCAATTGGGATTCTAAACTGCAATGGATGTACCAACTGCTCCCAAGAGCAGCATTCTAATAGCAGATTTTAATTACGTTTTTAATTAGACACTTAACTCCAGCCAAAAAAATGGATCTATCCATGTCTAATAATACCCATACCATTTTTCCTCAAAAATAGGGTATATTTTTTACATTATAATGTTTATTCTCTCCCTCTCCTCGAATTCTGTTTCTAAGCTCATTTCATTTGTATGTTTTCATTTTTTGCAGGAATGCTTCAAGATGGTCAACTTCGGTTTACAACGTGTAATTGGCACGCCAAGTGGGATACTATAACAAAGAAGATGCGCAAGGGACTCCGATATCAATACAAAACTAACTGCAATTGCCAGGTATATATTCACAAAATTAAATTTATTCGGTGCCACCTATTGATTTTAGTGGACAGGCCAAAATCCGCAGAGCCTTATGGAAAATGGTCGACATTGAAAGGCTGAGCTGCAGCCTGCGCCTGCAAACTGCTTAGCATGCATATCGTGAGTAGGTTTTGTCAAATACTAAAAATTACAACACATCTCGTATATTTCATTTCGATATTCAGATCATTGTTGTTCAGTTCTTCCTCCATTTTTGCCATGGTTTTGTGAAGAATACTGACACACCTAAAACGGCAGCCACGAAGTCAACCTCAAAGTTGGAATTCAAACTGTCCGTGGCAACCGATAGATGGCGCACCACATTGTGAATACACTGAATTTACAAGCACTTTCAAATTAAAACAATTTAATTTTTTGTTAAATATTTTTCGTTTATTTTATATGATTTATAACCAGGTAGATCCAAAGGATTATGCAGATAAATAGCGAGCTTTTGCAATTAATAAATACGATAACGGAAGCAGCAGGATTATATGAAAAACTAAAAATATCTGCCTTGGATTGTTTGCATTTAGCCATTAACGTTTTGATATTAAAATATTAATTTTAACCTTTACGCCACCATGACAGTTAATTAAGATTACACAAATGTACATAATCCATAGCAATTCTATAGTGATTTAAAAAGATTGTTTATAATGATTTTAATCATACAATGACATTTAAATGTATTATTTGAGGTTAAAAACAAAATACTTTTTGACAAGTCATATGAGTAAAGCTTATAGAATAATTAGAAGTATATCTAAAAATATGTTTGTGGTTTAAAATTTTACAATCAATGGAACAATTTTTAACACATTAATCCTTAAATTGTGTAATATATTTGATTCCAAAATTAGCAAATTTGGGAATGTAAATATTAATAGATACAGCATATCATTACAAATAAAATCCCTGTCATCGATTAAATTCAATACCTGTTGTACTATGAGACAATAAAATTGGCTGTATAAAGGATTGTGATGTAAAATCTAGCGCAAAAAAATTATGTTAATTTTAACAAGCATCCCGTTGTCATCACAAAACATTTCAAATAAAAAAATATTAACTATTCTAAGATGTTTATTATTTTTGTCACTTCAGATTTCGACATGCGGATTATTTGATAAATGCGACAAACGAATACATACAAAACAAGCAGATGGAGCGTGTGTCTGGGATGCGTGGGAAGGTGAATGTGAAAGTAAATTTTCGACTTGTATTGTACACGATGATGGACGCTGCGCATGGCACAGATCACCAGAACTTAGTCGATGTCGAAAAAGTGAAATTACAAAGGCCTAACAACAATGTTTATAAAATTCCTAATTTATTTTGTAACATTTCCATGTTCTTTTTATGACTCACAGTGGATTTTTTAAAAACACTAAAACAACTGATGTTTTATGTTGATTTGTGTTATTTTATTAAATATGTTCCAAGCAGACACAGCAAGTTTTATGAAAACAACAGCACCTGATGAACAATTATTAATAATTGACAATGTCATAAAACTGAAATTATTTAAATAAATTGTATTTTCAATCATTTCAATGTTATTATCTATAGAAATGCCTGCCTATAGAATATTGAGTTAAAGGCCCATTCATTCCAAAATTCTGTGTTGTCAACAAAAATTAAAATATTCTAGATGTTACTATTTTGTATTCAAATAAGTATAATACTAATTTGCCATGTTTATGTCATTATATTATTTAAAAAATACAAAATAAGAATAGAATTTTATTTTTTGGGTGGATATATAAAATAAAGCAGATAAATAAGCCTGTAGTAGTTGGATAATTTTCAGCTTATTAGTATACATGTAATTAAACATGTTTATTATTTTAGAAATAAACAGTTAAATTTTCAAAGAAATTTAATTTTGGTTGATTTTGGAAGGAATGCGCCTTTAATTTGTATAAAATGTAAACATGAATGTGTAAACATGTACACAAATAATTATGTGGAATAGAAGAGAATATTATTATTATTATAGTCCGTATTTTGTTAGAAACTGTTAGTTATACAATAGTTCTTTTGAGTTTGGTCGATGTGTGCTAAATATAAGAAAATGAATATATTACGATTTATTACAGTTATTTGAGAAATGTATATAAAAATTAATATGTGCAAGGAAAGGATATAGTTAATTCATAACTGATATAAGAAATTTTTGTACTTTTAAGCGATAAAAATTTGTATAATATATTTGCCAGACAAATTGTATCGTTTAATATTCTGAATACAGGTTATAGTTTGAAAAAATTACTATGCGAGGCAATGTTAAATTTATTGTAACATTGCTTATGTAGTAAAATTTCCTAGTTATGGATTCAAAATTTGTACAAATCATGTATATACTTCATAATTTTATTTATGTAATATAATGTCTGGTAGATGCTAAAAGGGATATGTCCAATAAATACCATAAATTGACAAGTCTGTTTAATGTCGTCCAGAGAAATAAGTTTACATTCTGCGTAACACTTCTGTATAACCCCACCCACAAATATTTGAATTATATTCCCAGCCCATGTGGACATACAATAGATGATAAAGAAATTAAATGCTATAGCTTTTTACATGAATAAAATTTGTCTTTCAGATTTAATAAAATTAAAGAATAATAACCTTTTGCTAAGGAACAGTCATGTAATGAAGCTAACTGGTAAATTGATTATGCTCAAGACATATTAGTTAATATATCCAGGCATACTTAGTATATAGAATATCTATGTATGCTTGGACATAGAAGTTCATACTATGGTCCCATATAACTCAGGGGATAAAATTTAATAAGGACAAATTTGATTTTGCTTTTTGCAGAAATGGCAATTAAAAAAATTCCAACTCAGAAAAAATGAAATAATCTTTTGGATAAATTTGGAGACAATCTTTACAAATTTTTTTTATGGACTTGAGAAATTTGTTATTTTACATCACAAAGTTTATCAGGCTTCATACAAATTCACTAAATGTATTATTATAATGTATTATTTCTTATCGTTGTTATAATTTGTTTTTATTGTAAATAAATAAATGCAACTGTACACATTGGAAACTCTTGATTTAGTGTTGTTATGTTTGCAAAATATAGTGTTTTCAGGAGGCAGATCCAGGATTTCCCCCTGGGGAGGGGTAAATCCCGATTTTGGTTTGACAAGTAAAAAAATATAACAAGTCTGCCTTTGCCTCTTGGGAGTTTCTATATACAGCTGCTTTGCATCTATTTTACTAGTCCATTTTCACTTAAACCAAATATTTTTTTTCCGGGTCAATTTTAGGGAGGGGCTTAGGCCTGTTAAGCTCCTCCCCTCACTGGTTTTAGGAAATAAACATGCTTTGGTTAAAAATTGGATGCTCCAAGTTCTAAAATCAAGGCACTACAAATCACATACACAGATCTGATGTTAACAAAATTGTATTAACATAAAACATTTGTGGAATAACAATATATTATAAGAAAGTATAATGCATACCCCAAGAATTTTTGTCATTATTAGGAATGATGACATAATGGTACAATTTTGCCAAACTTTAATGATAATGCATTTTGGGAATTTTTAGTGAGGGTGCTCATCATCAAAGTTATTTTGTTTATGAGGACCTGATTTCCATTGTAGAAAACAAAAGGAAAAGAACTAACCATTTTTTGTCATTTTTCAAGTGACAATACATCTTTAAGGCCATTGATTCTTTAAACCCAGAGGATCTCTTTGTACGAGCAGTGTATTCAGGTACAAGAGGACATTCACATAAACTTCACAAGCCAAAATTTAAGCTAAATGTAAGAAGGCAAGCATTTGCTTTGAGGGTGATTAGGGATTGGAACTCCCTTCCAAATGAAGTGGTTAACCAACCTACAGTAAACAGTTTTAAATCGGGCATAGAAAACATCTGGTCTGGTCACCCGTTAAAATTCTGCCCATTTAAAACAAAGACAAGTGTTAATACTGAGGGACACACGAGCTATAAGCTCTAAGTCTCGAAGATTCAAGGTAAATGAAATCATATTTTTAATGCACTGACCGCTAGAATTAAAACATATTACTTAAGTACAGTATATACAGTACTACAGATTACTTGACCGTAGAAATAAGTGCGAGTACGCAAAACCGTATAAATTCATATTAACAGAAAGTAACGGTTTACCAAAAACACTTTATTATATTGTCAATTATTTTGATAAAACTAAAATCCTTTTTATCATAGAAAATGCAAATAATATGATTTACGAAAGCCAAAGTACTTTCACTAATAAAATAATGACATAAAAGTTTAATTATTCATCCTTGTTGCCATGGAAACAAAACCATAATAAATATGAAATAATGGCGGGTTTAATTAAGATTGATTGTTGCGTGTACTGAGTGACGTAGATTATGGAGTGTTTTTAATTATCTTTTATCTACTTGATAGTAGAGTTCATTGCATAAATTATACTCGAGTTGACTGAATTTTTTTCGGTTAAGATGACCGACTTCCCATCATAGGGTCCAGGGTCCAATGCTGACACAAGCTGTTTTTCCCATAAGGTAAACAAAGGGTAACCAGCATTTTTTTAGATTTATATACAGCAGGGCTCACAGAATGCTGTCCAAGGCAACCAAACATTTGTTGGACAACAAAAAAGTATTAGTGTGTGTCCCGACGGGCAACCAGTTCTTGGATCATGCTAACCGATCAGGTTACCATGGCCCCAGTAAACAAATTAAGAGTTTGACTAGACCTAGCCCTAGCGACGTACATAAAACAGTACTTCTACAAATGGATGTCTTCTTTTGAAGCCAGAAGGATATTTTCCAGACCCAGTATTGTTCTAACCATAGCAAATTTCCTATATAGCCATATTACAGTCAATTACAGCAAATTTGTTTTTTTAATTGGAGGGAAACTAAAAAACTGTGAGGGAAATTAAATTTTAAAACTTGGTTGCTCGAATGACAACCAAATATTTCAAAATTCTGCGAGGTCTGTACAATAAAACCTACACGTTACATACCCTGATTTTATTTCTCTTGGATTTTACATACGCATAAAATGATCTATGACGTCATCTGTTTTAGAAAATTTAATCATCAAAAATTATTTGACGAAAAAACATTTTAATTTTGGAGAAAAATTGTTTATTTCCAAAAGATTACTTTGTTATAAACATTAAAATAATCAAATATACAATAATTTGTTTTTCAAATCATTTAAAGCCACTTAAAAACAATCAAAAGATTGATTTTTCTCAAAGTCTCGCCTTACCATAAATCAAACTATAGAGGGCTCACTCTAGAAGCTAAAGGACCTGTTTTTGTTCTTATCGCGATAAACCAACCAGTTTTTATATTAAAATAAGAAGCATTCTACTGTCAACTTCTATTTTGGACTTTATTCAAACACAATTGAACTAGTAAATAAATACCATTTCATTAACAGTTAACACCAAATCTATCAGGCTGATCTAGGTGCATAGCTCTATGCATTGCTCTGCAGTCAAAATATTATGTTGTAGCCCAGAGATCCAAAAATAGTGAGATCTATTTTTGTCAATTTAACGACCGAAAATTTGAATTTTGGCCAAAAATATGAGCCGTGAATTTTAAGAATGTGCACCCCTTTGATGTGTACTTTCAATAGGAAAATCAATGTTTTATTAAAAAGTACAGTTAATTTCT
>JAOTQE010060148.1:0-18835 GCA_025631205.1 Nesometra sesokonis | reverse complement strand
TTGTTATTTGGCGAAAAAAAATCGGCCATCTTTCGCCAATTTGGCGAAGGAAAATATGACCTTAGCGTGAGCGTAGCAGAATAAACTGGGCTGAATTGTGTACAGATGTGGATGTTTACAATCATATCCTTTCTCCTTCCCTACTGGTCCCTTATGCCCATTAAAGTCAGCACACTGGGTTGTCCCCAGTGACACAGACAGACATTAATTAGTGCACCTAGGTATCTCCCTACTCTTCCTAAAAAATGTACTAGATTTGTTTTTAAAGTATACACGACACATGTGTACACATGCATACACTGGATCTCCTGTGTATTAGGTGGCGCTGGTATTAGGAGAGCATGAAACCTGTGCTGATATTATGACTTATGATATGGCACCCTGCCTTACCATTCGACCATTCAACTTGCTATATGCAAGCAAGTGTAAATATTTTGCTCACCAATTACATGGGTGATTAAATTAATAATTAGGCCCTACTAACCTCAGTGATTATAATATTGTTAATTGGTTAAAAACAAAGATCTTATAATGTAAAGATAGCACGCTGGCCTATTATAATGCGTAATGCCATGGAATTGTGCCCGCTACAAAATAAGGAGTAACAAACGCGCAGGTAGAAAGTATTGCGAATAAAAAATTATTTGATTTGATAACACAGACACATTTATATTTAGGACAAAAAATGAATTTTAAAAATAACTTGCTAGTTTTGAAGAAATATAAGTTATGGCCATGAAACTAGAAATTAAGGTATTTTAAAATTATTTACCCCAATATTGCAATGTTGTAAGCCAAAAATCAGCAAAAACCTCAAAAAGGCTGGAAGCCTCTTAAATTGTTATCATTTTTCAGTGTAAAAATGTTATTAAACTATTTTTAAATACACTAAGTTCTATTCTCAAGTTCTTAAATTTGATGTTACTTTATTATGAGCAGGTTAATTGTAAAATAAGGAGTAGATTTGAGCATTAGATGGTGTTCTATGCGCATTGCAGAAATTCCATGCAAAAATCAGCCAGTGCGCTATCTTTACATTGTAAGATCTTTGGTTGAAATAGTAATTCATGTGATTAATGTGACATAAATAGCAGATTACCACTGTATTTCTTATATTTTTTTTTATACCAGTTTGGTGTTTTACGCCCCATTATTTACCGTATTTGATACAGGTTGTTGAAGTTACCAAGACGGTTACTGTGGAATCAGATGTGACTAAAAAGCAGCTACTTGCCTCTCAGAACATGGTGGTAAAGTTAAAGAGTCAACTAAACCAGTTAAAGAACCTATATGCAGACACAGAAAGCCAACTGAAACAGACCAGGAAGGAAAGTCAACGCCTTGGACAAAAGGTATAGATATTATTACATATGTGTACAGCTTTTAGCTTAAAATTGTCAAATTGATTATACTTTTCATTAGTAAACACTAAATAATGGGCTCTGAAGCTTTGGCTCTAGCACTTAAAGTCTGATGCTGTACCGACTGAAGTAACTTGAGTTAATTGCAACTGCTCCCTCTGGAACCATGGCATGTATGCGCCTTCTGGAGGCGTCATCATTAAATGTCTTACTCTGTACTGGGGTCCATCTGTGTGTTTTTTACGTGTTCATGTTTTTTTTTATTTTGGTGCTGCTCTTTCCTTTTAATTTTAAATAAATGACCATTGGTCATGAATAGAAAAATATGTTTTAAAAGCATATAGGTTATAAAGCTTCCAAATCAAATAAAGTATTGACAACATCAGAGCAAACAAGATTACAAAAACTCTTATGTTATTTAACTAAGATATAAAACAAGACTCAGTTTGTAATGAGAATAATGATTGAGAGTTATGTTGATATTGTGTGACGATCAGAAAGATACAGGATAATGTACATGATTAAACATCATACAAGTACAAGTGTTTTGAAAATAAGCAGTTCTTCAGAAAATCCCCTTTTCCTTTTCTTCTTTTTTTTATATTGTAACTAATTTTATGTTTGCACTTTATAAAAGTGTGATTGTATTGTACATATACATAATTTTTTTTATGTCTGAAGAAAGGAAATAAATAAACAACATTAAGCTTGAAAAATGTAATTTCGAAAAGTCTGGTTGAACAGGCATGATTTTTTTTTATAGTAGTACTATATTTCCAGCAATTTTGTTTTGCTTTAATAATCTAAAATTTGGTTAATTCTATGCATTCCACACAATTATAATTTTATGTAATTAGCAAAAAAACCCCATAAAATGGGTTGATGAGGCTGAGGTAACACAAAAGTTTTTTTTTTTTTTTGAGATCTTATAGTAAAGTGATTTTGCTGCAAGAGTGGTGATAATGATAAAATATTTTTGTTGTTGTAATTATTACCAGATTGCAGAACAAGAAAAGGAAATGATCCAGATTAAGCGACAAACCGAAGAGCAAATTGAAGAACTCCTCCTCGGCAAAGAGGAAGCTATTGCAGAAGTTGAAGCGGAATCTGAGGAGAAGGTTCGTCTGATGCAATCAAGATTCGACAGCATGCATAAGAAGTTCCAAGAAATTCGGCCAGGCTTGCTGGACCTTGCTAAAGAGTACCAACAGCTGCGACAACTATGCAGCAAGTTCCCGACCATGCTAGCCAATGCCATCCAGAAGACAAAAGATGAGATAGGACAAGCCATCGCAGGAATCGATGACAATAATAAAGAACTTGTACGAAAATACAAAAAGGAGATGACCTTACGAAAGAAATACCATAATGAATTGGTAGATCTGAAAGGAAATATACGAGTGTTCTGCCGTGTGCGCCCTATAATTAAAGAAGATGGGAGCGGTGCAAATGCACGGAATGTGGTATCGTATGACAAGGATGATGATTGTCTGCTCTCTATCACTAATAAAGGACGTCAGACGTGGTATGATGTTGATAAAGTCTTCCAAGCTACTTCCACACAAGAGGAGGTATGTATTAGCTGTATTGATTATTTATTGCAGGGGCAGATTTGGGGAGAAGGGGGCACATCTCATTGTAATAACGGCAAATTAAAGTTGCGTACCCCTTACCCCTTATAGTATGTGCACTCCTCTAACAATGACCCCAAAAAATCAAAATTACAGCAAATAACATGTAAAACAGTGTACCTAATTTTTATTCTTTGCTTGTAAAATTTTTAATGGGGAACACACCAACCATGGTCGGAAATAGTGTTCCCCCAGCCTTTAACTGAATCCAGGATCTTCCCTTTATAGGTTGTATACATGGATACAAATGTAAGTACTGGCTTTACTTTTTGATGTAAACTACATTGAACAATTCAAGTAAAAGTAAAACTATGGCCCAAAGTTTTGATGCAAGCTTAGTTTACAAGTAGACAGAAACATGGTAACAACAAACTAAACAAACACATTTACAATCTAAAATTACAACCGTAGATTTACTGGACTATTAAAAATAAAAACTTCTGGACTATTGAGACGAAATAAAGGGCTCTTGCACACAATTCCAATCCAATTCCAATTAATTTGAATATCACCAATTAGTTTAATCAAGATATGGCCTTGTGGAAGAGGACAATTTTTGTGAACAACCTTCTGATATAAAATTAATATGTTATTATTAAACAGCATGTAACACCTCTAAAATCTTATATTTATATTTTACAGTTGTTTAAAGATGCGCAAGCATTGATAATAAGCAGTATAGATGGCTACAACGTCTGCATCTTTGCTTACGGTCAGACTGGTTCAGGAAAGACTTACACGATGGAAGGCCCACCGACAGATCCTGGACTCAACCAGAGAGCTCTCCGACAACTATTCCTTGAAATTGAGGAAAGAGAACGGGAATGGGAATACACAATATGTGTTAGTGTTATGGAAATTTACAATGAAACACTACGGTATGAGCAGTTTTGGGATAGTTACACAAAATAAAATTAAATTGTTAGAATACATAAGATATTAGAGATTGAAAGAGAGTATTTGGTTAAAATTGTCAGGGGTGCTTTGCTATAAAATTGTGTGAAGCAGGCTCAAATTATTACTAGTGAAGTGTACAATGTCTAGTAAAAATCATGGAAGAGACAAGCCGAAGCATCAAAATGTATTAGCAATTACTGCTAATCAATATTTTGAAATGAAAAATTTTCCTGCATTGTGATAGCTATATTATTTGAATACTTTAATTGATCAATCAGACAAGCACATCTAGAGCTCTTAATCAGAGCTAAAAAGAATTTTTAAAAAAACAGCTCAGATACAGTTACTCAAATAGAATACCATACTTTTGAGAAAAAGGATGTATTATTGTCATTTTCATCTTTTCATTCATTGTTATCTTTATTCTTAACAGTGATCTGCTTAGTAGTGATCCAGCTATGAAATTAGACATTAAAATGAGTCCAGAAGGTGGCCTTCATGTACCAGGGCTAACAAGCACCGAAGTGAAATGTGTTGAAGATGTGAATGATGTTTTTAAGATTGGTAAAAAGAACCGAGCGACTGCATGCACAGATATGAATGAACACAGCTCTCGATCCCACGCTCTGCTGTGTGTGTCTATATCAGGAAAGAACAAGACAACAGGAGTCAGAAGTAATGGTATGTTAATATATTTTAACCTGTATTCTCTATCTTACATATTTTATGTCTTGAATTGTTATTAAATTTTGGGGTGGGCAGATGATGTAGTGGTGTTGTTTGGTCTTCAGACCTGAGGTCAAAAACCCTGTACTGCCCATCTTGACTGGCCATGTACAGATTGTGTGGAAAGTGTAGTGAAAGGGTCGTGTAAATAACATACATGTTGCCATGTTTTAGCCTTTGATTTAAGTAGATTGTGCTCACAGGGTAGAAACTAACATTGCATGGAGTCTTTGGACATTGGAATTTTTTATGCATTATGTATAAGAAAAATGGTACAAGTTTTCAGCCAGATAAACAGGAAAACGAGGACTAGACATTAATAAGGGTCTCTAATATATCTTGCTGCATTCCTGTCATTAATTTCTACATATGATATACATTTTTGTAGGAAAGTTAAACCTCGTAGATTTAGCTGGTTCAGAACGTGTAGATAAGTCAGGCTCTGGGACTGATACAACGCGTTTAAAAGAAGCACAGAATATCAACAAGAGTCTGTCATCACTAGGCGATGTCATTCATGCTCTGAGAAACAAACAAAATCACATTCCCTACCGCAACTCAAAGCTCACCTATTTACTACAAGACTCACTAGGTAAGTTGGACATTATGTTAAATTTTGGATAAATAACACCAGAAAACTATCACAAGAAACATAAAAAATGTACTTCAGAATAGGTTTGCTAATGGCATATCCATGGGAGATGCTGAGGGTACTCGAGCAACCCCTTCAGAGGTAGAAATCAATAAAAATAATACAAGGTTTGAAACTCGGGTACATACCTTCAGAAGAAATTATACATTAGTCATTGTATGCATGAAATGTGTAAATAACATTAAGTATAAGTATGTTTGCTTGGAGGTTGAATATGTTTCTCGATACATCCCTCATAATTTTCTGCCAAGCTAAGTTTGACATCTAATCTTAGTCTGATGGATTCAGGGTTTTTATCAAACTAAGACAACCGCAGTGTTACATATTTGCCAGATTCAGAACCAGGCTTGTTGCATGTGAACTACTCAACAGCTACTTCCCAACAGTTTGTATAATTTTGTAAAATTGTACTATGGCCGTGTTTTTGTAGACTTTTGGATTATCCGATGAAATATAATCCAGTGAAATCAATGTAACTGCACAAACTCATTATAGACCATAATGCATTGTTTCATCTTAATCAGGCCACTGACTTTCGGTGAATTCTGGTGAATTCTCTTTTGACTATTGTCCCCTGGAGTCATGAGCGTCGATTTGAGTTGAAAAGTGGGGGAGGGGGGGGACGAAGACAAGAAATTGCAGTGGTGCGCGTGCAATGAAGAGGGTCCGGGTGGGTGTGGTTTCAGGATTGGTTTTGACAAAAAAAACGTTGTTTCTCTGTTTTTATTTATATTTTTTAAGGTGAATTATACAATATTTTTATTGATAAAAAGATGAAAGGCTTACCGCTTTGTTCTACTTTTACATTTTTTCATACATTTACAAAAACAGTGGGGGAGGGGGACAATTTATATCATGTCCCCCCACATTGAAAAGTGGGGGACATGTCCCCTGTCCCCCACAAATTGATGCCAATGCCTGGAGTCAACATTAAAAAATTATCACAATTAGACCAATTATCAGATAATTATCGTAATATAATCAGATTATTATCGGATAGTTTTTTCCCATTAGAATAGAAATACCTGTTTCTGCAGAACATTTATTGGATAATTTTTATCACGATGATTTATCGGATAATATATTCCTGCAGAAACATGTCCTTTAAGTTTACTGGCATCTACAAAGAAAATATTTGAATGTAGCAAATACCTTTTAACAACATAATCTATTTAAATAATTCTTCTTCAGGTGGAGATAGCAAGACATTGATGGTAGTCCAGGTGTCTCCAGTGTTTAAGAATGCCGGTGAAACCCAGTGCAGTTTGAGTTTCGCTCAACGAGTTCGCTCAGTTGAGCTGGGAGCTGCCACCAAGAAAACAGACAGTGCTGAAGTTGCAGTGCTAAGAGAGAAACTTGCTCAATATGAGGTAAAGTACTGGTTTTGTTTGTCTCTTGTATGCATCTAGCATGTACTTGCTTGTTCATTGCAGTCTCTTATTATTTACTTATTTGTTAAAAATTTGATACAATAATCGTTTATTGATGACGGCACATCCAAACACAGAAGTGGTTTCCTCTAAGCCCTGGTTTAATACAATAAAACACAAAATATACACATAATAAAATCTATACACACAATAAAATTTCAATAATGAATATAAAATACAATAAAATATGTCTGAAGTTCATTGAACCATTCATTAAAAAATATTTAAAAGTCTCAACGATATAAGATTTGATTGAGAATCGGTATCAAAATAAAGGGAATTCCAGAGTTTGGCTGCCTCGGCATACAGTATTATTATTTTAGTAGGATACATCTGGCCATCATTGACTGAATCGATCAGTTGACTTTACTTATTTGTGGGAGTAGGCCTTTGTAAGCCTACTGTATGTAATTTTTTTTCATATATCCTAGTGCTCTCCAATTGGCCTTGGTGCCTTTTATTTCATACCAGGGTTGCCCTTGAAAAATTATATCAAAATTTGCCTTCCACTTAGAAAGGCCAACTTCAAATCCTGGATTCAACCCCTGAATTGTTGTCCTCTGTATCATGTTCCTTGCCTTCCATTCAAGACTATATTCAATAGCGATCCAGGGAACAATTAAAAACATTCTAGCAGTCATTAAATTTTTTTTTTTTTGGAACCATTGAAGAATTAAAATTATCAGTTTCATAAATACTATCTAAATTTATGCACAATAATAACATATATTTCAAATAAAAGTAAATTATTAATGAATTATTTTTTTTTGCAGGATGTTCCGCAATATTCATCACCGTCACGCTCAAAGACTCCAAATAAGGGTCGTATACCTCCAAAGAAATAAAAGCAACTGAAATTACATGTTTTTAAAAATTTTTAAAAACCATTACAAAGTATTTATCTGTGGCTATTTCTTCAATTATTTTAAGCATAACCTAGCTTAAAAGAAACAATTTTAACTTACATAATCAGATATAGTAGTTTTAGGTCATATTATATATTTTTTGTTTCCATAAACGAATGCTGTGTATAACTATATACTGAAAAGTCAGGGAAGACTTGCACAAGGGAGTTTAAACAGAAGGACAAACAAACTAGGCAGTAAAAAGTTAAGAAGTTAGGAAAATTTTACTTTACAGTAGAATAGTAATTCATAAATTTTATATTTTGGAAGGAGAATGTGGGAAGGAGTGAGTTATTACTGTATAGTATGCAGCCGTCTAAAAAATTGGACACCTTTTTATCTATTACCTTGTAATTATGCTATTTTATTTAAGTCTAATACCACAAGAGGTTATTTTATTTTTTCATGAGCTAAACATTATATTTAAGGCTTAAAAAATACTTTATGTTGCCCAAGCTTGGCCGACCCAGAATCTTGAAGATCAGCTTTAATTTTCATATTTCACAATTTTTAAGATACATATTATATTACCCAGAAAATTGATAAGAAATACATCAAGATAATCTGAAATTTGTCAGTCATCCCAGAAATTTAACTACAAGAAATAAAAACGTTAGAATAATTGAAAATATAGTACAGTTGAACCTCCCTCTCTTGTGGAGTGGCATTTGGCTCAGTTAGTTTAGCTGGTGGAAATCACTGTGCTGTGCGCTTAACTGTGAGTAACTCGCGGTTTGATTCAACACCATGCCACTCTCCTCGTGTTTCAGCTGGACGGTCGAAATAAAATTTACTAGCGCACGGTTTTGCAGATGAGACGTTAAGCCGTTGATCCCTTGTACAACATGGCTCATGTGCATGTTATAGAACGCAGTGCATTCTTCAAAAGAGAGTAGGGGATTGTCTTTCAGTGTACTGCCCAATCACCACCAGAAGGACCTCATTGGAAATAAGTCTACTGAGACTTTTGTGGGTTATCCTTGGTGTTCTACCCGAAAAAATCAAATTATAATCAAAAACCTCTGCAGACACCTTCTATAACAGACACTCGTTCAATATGTTCTATCTAATAAGTGCACTTGGTACCTCTTATAAGCAGCCACTTGCTGTAAGTGGCTGCGGACACTTTTTGACTTATAATTTAGATTTTTTTATGTTAATTTGATGTTAATTTTTAAAGATTCTTCTGTACAAGAATACAAATTTCTGTACAAAATCCTTATACTGTAATGATCGTCTCATCTTAAAAATGCTAAACAATATTTAATAAAATATAGAATGTGGTGTCTAGAAATCTGAGAGGACATTTGTGTTGAGAAGGCAGTGAAATGTGGTACATAAAGCATGTATACGCGCTTTTTAAAACGTTCAGCCCGCTGTTAGCCAAAATTCTTGTCCGTGGATTCCTACCGTAAGCGGAAACTTTCCCCGGAGTTTCCCGGGGGTTCAACTGGATACTAAAAACAAAATATCCAGACTGACCAAACAAATTTTGAATAATGCTGTGCTTGGGCAAAAAAATTTTTTTTTTTGGACTTAATACTATATTATTAATTGTAGTAATCATGTATGGTTAATATGTACTGTCTAAGTTTTAAGTGGCTGAAGAAGAATAATATACAGTAATGAATAAGGTCTGGTTAGATTCCAGAGAATTGTGCGCAATGTATGTTAAAAAATGGTGCAATATGAATAACAGTTATTTTAAGACATCTCTTATTTAACAGTTGTAAACCGTCCGTTTATAGAAATAGATTTCAAATTTTAATCAACAGAAATTGATTTTGTAATGCAAAGGTATATATTTATGAAAATGATAGTGATGGAATTTGCAGGTAGAAGGTTAATAAAGATAATAATGTAATTATAAAGTTTTGCATCACGGAGAATTCCAGATATATTAGGTTTTCCCAACTCTAACGTGAAATGTACCAAATGCGTATGACACAACAGTGGCGGACACAGGGGTGTTGCCCTAGTTGCCCGGGCAACACCCTTAATTTCATAATTCTGATTTCCGAGCATGTGGATGTTCAAAATTATCACAAAAATCTAAACCTTAGCCCTAATATCTGATGGGGCCGAGATTAACAAAGACTCCTGATGTGGCGAACTGACAAGTCTAAATGTCAAGAAGCGTAGACACTTGGGTGCATCTTGAGGGTGTGGGTGGGGAGGGGGGTTACTGATCCCCTTAATTAAAAAAAATCTATTAAATATAGAATAAAAAAATCCGCCACTGGTTTTATCTGATATTTTTTTCAGCTTAAAATTGTGTAAAACTGGTGCAAAAATTGTAGATTATCTGATGGCCATTGGATTTTGACTCTTGAGCAACCCTCTTTAATTCATCCTGCGACCACCTCTGCACAAAATCCCAATTTGTATCTCCAGATACTCTAGGTGGTACGGATGACAACTGGCAATTATTTTTGGCATGTGATTACCCATCTACTGATTATTTGGTACATTTTCACTTTAGAGTTTGGAAAAACAAATCATATACAATAATAATCAAACATTTAGAATTCACTAATTAAAATAATTATCAAAAGCAGTGCCATTGTTTCTTGTGTCACTTTATTAGTGAGTTTATGCAAGAGGGCAGGAACGCCATGGATGACCTCATTTAGGTTAGGCCACCCCCGTTTTCACACTCTGTATGTCTCATACTCCTTTTGTGTTTTAAGACAATATTTCCTGTCTACTGTAAACGTCAACAAAACATGTGTTTTTCTTAAATAACCCTATATAATTATTATTTTAACAAAGCTTTTTAAGTTTACATTGCATTAAAATAATGTTTTTTTAGTCAAGAGGAAGATGTTGAGCTAGTCCTTCATGATGAGTAAGCCTGTTTATGTTTTTATGCTTCACTGATCACAGAATACTGCCCTCTCACTTCCCTGTCCTAATGAGTAAATTCTCTAGTCTCATTACCTGGTTGTAATATGCTTGCTTCAAAGATTACAGCAATTGGCATGACCCTTTCGGGGAGAATGAAAAATCATTGAAAAGAACCAGCCATACTCTTGTATAAAATTCCTTGAGTACTTGCAACAGTTTTATAATGTTGGTGAGTTGACTCCCACTTTCAGGAGGCTGAGGTCATAGCCAGAGATGAAAAATTGCCAAGGAAAACCAAAATGTTATGGTTTTTGTATTAAACTAAATATTCATGTGTTGTTAAAAAAATCACAATATCAATGGAAGCGGTGACTTTCAGATGAGACGAGCACCTCGTCTGTCACATACTGGCTACTAGCCTCAAGACCCAGTATGTTTATAGAAGCTTATTAAAAGGCTTCAACCATTTGCTTTAATTTTTAATTTATTACATATATTTCAATAAATTTGAACTTGCTAGATGATTTTACCAGCTTATTAAAAATTTAAATAATTATGTATGTACACCACTGTTTTTTGTACAATTGTTTTTTATGTTCGCCATTATTTTTAATTATACAAGTACTTTTTTTTAAAGTGCCGCATCATTCCAAAGCAGTTAATATTTGTACATTTATACCTTGTATTCAAATTTTAATTTTAATGTAGTAATTATTTGTTATATACCAGATTTACAGTATCTAACAGGTGTTTTGTTAATTTCCACTTTAGTGGTCAATAACTATTTCACGGCAGGTAACTTTAAAACGGATTTAGATAGTCCACCCCTTTCCGCCCATATTCGGAGGCAGGTAAAATCTGCTGTCAGATGGAAATTTGTTACCGGTTACTGGCTATATTAACAAAATCCCCATCTAATGTCTTTCCTAACATATAATTTTGTTAATATTGTTTCGCTGAACACATGACAACATTCATATGAAACCATGCCTGTGATTATTGTTGTTATGGTTTGTGTATGTAGCATCAGTTAAAAGAAACATCCCACAAAATGATATAAATATCCTGACTGACTGTAAAAGTGTATGGGAATCTGAAGGGACAATATAGATATGTGGAAGCAGTTGGCGCAGTGGTGGCGTTTCGGACTTCCAGTAGCGAGGTCTGTGATTTGAGGCTCACTGTGCTCAGCTGTGTGTGTTCCTAGTCAAGAAACTTCATCCATGTTGCCACTCTCCACTCAGAAGTATAAATTGGTACCTGGGTGGTAAAAATGCCATATGTGCAGATTACAGATGAAACATTGTTGAATGGATTGCATTCCATAGGTGTTTGTTCCGATGACTGGAGGTAATAATTGTGAAGCCTTGGCAATTAAAGCACTATATAAATTTCACATATTATTAATGGCATTATGTATTTTAAATACCACATGATATGGTATTTGTCTTGAAAACATTTGTAGGAATATTATTGTTAATATTAAATTAGACAAATAAATGCTTTAAATCAATTTGGTTTAATCATACATTTAACGTTGTGGCCAGAGGTCCAGTAGTGGATGCTATCTGTGCAATGATAAAGTTGAGGTTAGGGTTGGCCTATCTGGGGACATTAACCATTCCGGAGATATTCTCCACTACCAGAACTCTAGCCACAGCGCACATTTAAACGCTTATTTTAGTATTTTAATAACATTCCAATTGTGTAAAAATTAAATAATGTGGATAGCCAAGCTACTGGTGTCTTCTGGTATCATATTACACCATTACAATGCCCACATGCAATACTGATTATGAGAAAACCCTGTTATTAACTACACACACATACCGTGCTTGAACTGTGGTAGGAAGATACAATGGTAATGGGTGCCTTCTTACATCATAATACATCCATTAATTTGACTGCTCAGCATTTTTAAAGTACAGTACTGTATTTAATGGCATTTGTTTTTAGATTGTTTGGATAGAGAGAACATTGGATCTGAAATAAAATACTGTAATGGAAGTATTGTAAACTATTTTGCAAGTATTATAAACCATTTTAAAGTACATGTCTTGTGGTCTTTATTATCAAATTTAATTTATTTGAATAATTCTGATAATTAAACAATAGGGGTAGATTCAGCAATTTCATTAATAAAATACTGAGATGCCAATGATGCTGAATTTGCTGAAGTTTTATTCTTTTTTATTGTGGTTCTTTATGGATTAAAGGCCAACTCGGATTGCATCGTACAACAAGTCCTGACACTACTTGTCCAAGTTGATTCTGTTTGAGTTTACTCCAGACCCTATTAGAAATCTTATCAGGCTGTCCGAGTTGATTTGTCAGACCGTTTACCTATGGATCTGAATTGACAACCGCAAGTGCTCTGGTTAGGTCAAGAATATTGTTGTACAAGGCTGTTTGAGTTAGACTTTCGATATGGTGGTTATCTAAATAATTGTAACAAATGCTGAATACAAATAAAATACTATTTTGTATCTAAAAATTGTACTTTATTTTATGAATACTTCATTGTTATATACATCATGTTTAATTACAAAAATACATTGGTATATGGCAATGGGTAAAGCTGCATTTTAACTGCACAAATTTTTCTGGTGCCATTAACAGTTTTCTATGGGAATCGACTTGAATGAAGGAAACCAAAAATACCAAAAATTAGAGTTGAAGGTGGACACATATTTTATGATGATATCATTTAGACCCACATAAATGACCTGGGAGAGAAGGTCATCTGACACACTGCACAATGACCTCAACATCACTCTGATGACATCAGACCAGACTGGAAAAAGCAACAGCACTCCAGAAAGAAAGCAAGCGAAACACTTGTGAAATGTGATCCGTAATTATTTGTCTGTTTTAAAATCTATCTTAACTATTTCAAGATAATAATGATAATGATGATGATAAATGTTTATGTTAGTTCAAATGAACAACACTTTTATCAGCCTAATTTCTATGTTATCTACAACACATGGTCTGTTCTCTAATACAGTAGAACTTCAATTTTACATACCTCAATTTGCGAATTCTTAATTTTAAATAATATGCTTAAAATCAGTTAAAACTATTGTCATATAAATCTTTTAAAATTGATGAAGACATGTATTCAAATTAACTGTATATAGGTAAATATTATATATCTAATCAATAATACAGTAGTAGTAAATAAGGCAACAAGAAACAAACATAATATAAACAAAACTCAGTTTTACAAATCCTTGGAATTGTATACCTCATATGGTCCCTTACAGTATGTAAAATCAAGGTTCTACTGTACATTAATTTCAGCAGATGTGCACTTAATCATGGTGACCATTTGGTCCTTGGTTCGAATCCACTGCTACTTTCATTGTTGAGACTGATAGGTCAAAATACAAATTGATATATATATATATAGTTATAATGTACCGGCTTTTGGATATGCTAAGGTTTTGGTCCCGATTACAGTACATGTTAAAAGATTGCAGTACAATTTGAAAAAAACTTCATGTGCCCAACCAAAATGGACCCACAGGAAATAAGTCTTCAAATTTGATGGAATAGCCTTGGTTTACAGCACTGAACTAACCATCTCCCCGCCATACTAAATGAGAAGCTTCAAGATACAATATACCTGTAGTATAGACAGTGGGCGGATCCAGCGAAAAGGGTATCAGTGGTGTATCCAGGGGGTGCTCAGGTGCTCAAGCACCCCCTTCAGGGGCAAAAAACAATAAAATAGGAAACAATTTGGCCTGGAGCACCCCCTTCACTGGAAATGAGCACCCCCTTCAGAGGAGGACTATACTGTGAGGCAAAACAACAATAAATTGCACTATAAAGAATTTGCCAATGGGGTAACAATAGAGAAAAATTCTTTTGTTTTTTTTTTTGCTTCTCAAAATCCAACCCAGGTTCGAGCACCCTCTACGCGAAATCCTGGATTTCCCCTGGGTGTGGGCGCACTTCCCCAACTCATAGTGGGCGTAGTTCCCAGTTTTGATAAGAAAAGAGGTTATTTGCTCATTTTGTGTTTTTGTACCCTTTTTATATTACATCTGCCCCTATGTATGTCTATTATCTAGTTTTGGAGTCAATTTTACAGCAGGCGCATGTAATATGGGGGCGGGGTGCAACTACATTTTGCCAAAAATCGGGGCGTGTGGTCCGGATGTACTCGTCTCTAAATCTGCCCCTGTAGTATTATTGTTTTTGGGTAGTTGGTTTTGGGAGTTTTATTTACAAAATTTTACAGAACAACCAACCTATGCAGTCTATTTATAGCCTTATACCCTTTTCTAGCACAGCATTATAACTGGTTTAGCAATAGCAACACCCAATCGCACCAAATTACAATGCGAAATGGTACATGAAAAAGGCATCAGTAGAAATGGAAGGTAATCGATATTGCGATAAATAATAATAAACAGGTTTTTATAGAGCGCTCTATACAATTAAGTCAGTACGCTAGCTAACTGTGCAATAATCTTCTCCAAAAAGATGGCACTTCAGATGTTTTTTGAAGGCATCAAGAGAGATGTCTCTTTGATAAGGTGTAAAAATTATAATCGCAACGGATTACCACGGAAATCAATTGCAATGGATTTCACAGGCTCTAATTGGTTGAGGACAAAACAAGACACCCTCTATCATTGCATAGAGTAAACATGTCTGAATGCAATGAAAGTTTGCAGTAGGGTGGTGTGCAAATGAGAGTATCAACATTTGTATTACCACCGTTTACATTGCAACTGATCGCAACGCGATTCCAGTCTGAACAGGGTATTAGAAAATAAATCATCTCTCAATCCAGCTGATAGATGATCACAAATGTCTCAAAATAATTTCCGAAAATCCTATAACGTTGACAAGACGCTCTCAAAAACCGTACGCAAACCGTCCTTTTGATACTTGAGAGGAGGTGAGATCGACCGCCGTAATTCCCTGCTTTGTATATCAAGTTCAAAAACAACAAGATAAACACAAGTAGGCCGAAAAAGGATACCAAACATCATAGTCTGATACGGTCGCCATGACAACAACATATGCTCCATCAGTTGATTCTTCCGTACTTCTAAGCTCTCGCCACCATTTGAGACAATTCCAAGTAACAGAACTTTACCTCGCTTTGTGTCAAACACATAAAGGTCAGACATTTTTCCATCATGTAGCGATGTTTCCATTGTGATAGGCAAGTGGTTTCTGATTCTATGAGTGAGCGTCAGCGCTGCTGCTTCGTTTACTTGCTCTGGTACCGGTAATGGCGCAACAATTCCCCTTATTGCCAGCATCTGGTCAGCTCCTTGCGTTGACATTTTTATATCGGCATCTTTGTGCCAGGAAAAAAGAACATCAAGTACTTTCTTGGCAAAATTTTTTCCTCTCCTGTCGTGGAATGAATCATCACTAGCCACCCAAAACAAAAGCTGATAGTCAACAAAGGCTCTGCTTTCTTGCTCCTGAAAGTATGAAAATATGGTACGATGAAATTATGCAATTTGTAAATTATTTAAGCCAAATTAGGCCTAAAAATATGTATGCTGCCCTAGCACAATGGTCCCTCTGTTGGCTCCAGGGGCTGAGACACCTAAAAAAAAATTCCACTTTGACATTCCTTAGACTATATGTTACATGCTCAGAGTTAGGATTGTTTAAGGAGGGGGAGGGGTGGGGTTTACTGGGTCTGGTCAAATCAATATACTGTATTCCGAAAAAGTGTGGTGTAGTCCACCTACCACAGGCCCACCATGGTTGGAGAAATTTTTAGATGCATTTAAAAATATTTTTCAAAGTGTCATAATTTAACAAAATTGAGGTGTCACCATTTGTTTGATGGTAAGAAAACCACATCCACATCAACCACATCCTGGTGGGGGCTAAGGTGGAAACAATTTAAAAATATGGTAACGCTAGATGCTCTAAAATGACATGCAACAAAATCCAGGCATGACTGTTTTATCATTTGAAGAAAAAAAAACACTCCATGGGTAAGATGAAAAACTGATACAATAATTATGAAATCTCTAGATACTCATAATAATAGATAATATTTAATATGTTAAAATTTTTTTAAAGTGTAAAATTTAAATAAAAACAAAAAACAGCTTCCTCTGCAACACCTTAGTTGAGCCGAGGTGCTACATTTTTAAATATGGCACCTTTAGAATTTAGATGCTCGGAAATGTCACGCATTATGTATCATTCAAAGAAAAATGAGCACATTCAATTCCGCCCATCATGGATGCGGTGCCAAGAGTCTAGATTGCACCTCGGAACCTTGAAAATGTCACTATTTATTCTTTTAGAGTTAAAGAAAAATGATCATTTTTTATTTGAATGAATATTCACTGGCAGCAGGTCGAATCAAACCACTTTGAAAAAAGACAACCTATACCAAGCTGGTTGTGGAAATTTTACAAAACAATGCATCAAGAAGCTCAATAATGACATTCTTATACATTTTTAATGCTGTTCAAAAAGTATCACTATTTAACACTATTGTATCAGCATGACTGTGTCGCTATTTTAATGTAAAAATGAAACCACTCCCACCTCCACACATCGCATGGGATTGATGTACGGAGAATTTCGAATATGGCACCATCAGAAGTTTAGAAATGGCCTTAAATATATAAAGGAAATCAAGATAAACACAAATTTGATGGAAATAAAAAAATGTATTTACCATTAGTTCATAATCTCCCATTGCTCTTTGCAGTTGTCGCCTTGGTAATGAGGGCCATCTATTTGCTGCTTCCTGTACCTCTAGTGATGAATTGTAGGAAGGCCCATCTATACCATTACTCAGCCTCTGAATAATAAAAAAAACAAGAATAATATTACTATAATTATCTTAAAAAACATTAAATCATCTACACTAGTACATCTGCCAAATTATTTTTACTCCAATGAGTGGGTCAAATTTTTCCAGCCAGTGCCAAGTTCTATATGGCTTAAAACACTAAAAGGCTTAGCAGTCGTAAGACCCCCTAAAATTAACCCCAAAAAATGATTTGGTTTTAATGAAAATTGAATATAAAAATAGATGCACAGTGGTCGTATATAGGAACTCCTACAGTAGAGGCAACTTCAGACTTTTATTGCAAACAGACTTTTTTTGCTTGTCAAAATCAAAATCAGGATTCAACACTTCCCTCAACCCCATCTCCCAAATCACAATACTGGATCTGCTCCCATGAAGAGTAGCCAGGATCACATGACAGATCATATTTAAATTAGTGCTTGATCAGGTACTAATCTAACCAAAATCAGTGTCGATTTTAATGGTTTTTTAAACTATTGTGAAGACATGGACCATGACCTCAACTGGAGATCATTTGTGTTAGGCCAGTTATTTGATAGTAAGTGTGAAGGTGTCTTGTGATTAGAAAATCACCACCACTAATGCATTGCATATGTAATGGATTGAAGTCTGCTTGCGAGTCTATTAAAAGCAGATTCCTATATGATTACTATATTAATATGCAAATTAAACTGACCTCCGTCTTGAACCTTGGTTGGTACTTCGTCTCCAGAGCATTATGCTGAGAAGCAAATAAGATCGCCAACAAAAACACATCCATACCACGGTCCTTCTCAGTAATATTTGTAACGGAATTCTATATATAAAAACAGTCAATAATGATATGGTGGGGTATCCAGAGGTGTGGGGTATCCAGAGGTGCGGGGTATCCAGAGGTGTGGGGTATCCAAAGGTGTGGGGTATCCAGAGGTACGGGGTATCCAGAGGTGTGGGGTATCCAAAGGTGTGGGGTAGGTGTGGGGTATCCAGAGGTGTGGGGTATCCAGAGGTGTGGGGTATCCAGAGGTGTGGAGTATCCAGAGGTGTGGGGTGTCCAGAGGTGTGGGCACCCCCCCCCCCACTTCAGAGGAAATGAGCGCCACCTCAGAGGAAACTTTAATGCCAGAGGAAAAGAACTATTACAAGACATGCCTAGGCCATCATATAAGCATAAAATAGGGGAAATAAGGGATTTTTTCAGTATTGAGCAATCATGGAATTAAAATAAAATAATTAAAACTACATACCATAATATAGTAGTTTTTAAATTAAAAATGGTAAGAAAATCTATTTCCGGATTCACAATTTTTGGATACATTCTTAGGCTGTATCTGTCTATGCTCCAGCTAGCTTATGTCTATATATATACTAGTTATTACAAATTGTAAGTGAATGCTGCGAAGCAAATCCTAGAACATGCCACCGGTCTTCCCTAAAAAATTCACCCTCTACCGTCCCCCTTCCGCCCCCCTCCTTTCCAAAAGTCTGTATCCTCCCCTGCTTCCCTGGGTTGTAATTATCAGATTATCGGATCCATTAACATTTATATTTAGAAATAAACATGGTCAATTACTATTAGCGTAATCTAAG
>JAOTQE010060137.1:0-18836 GCA_025631205.1 Nesometra sesokonis | reverse complement strand
TTATGAACTTATAATGGTCTCCTTCCGCACACTTTTAAACAGTCTACTGTACTATGATTTATATTTGTTTTCATTGTAACATGTTGTCAACTGTGTGTGGAAAATAAAATGAAACAGAAACAGAATCATAGAAGATCATAGCTTTTTATCCTTAGATAGTCTTATAAAGTTGACGTCAACCAATTATTAATTCGATATTTTCGAAAAAGTAGTTCCATTTAATAATAGAAAAAATATACATGAATATGTCCATATTATATATAATATAACCATAAACAAATACTGTTGAAATACACTATGAATAGGCAAGCCTCTATTTGTATATTATACATACATTCTGTCTGTGAGTATGCAGACTATTGTTGTAGTAGTATGTAGTTTTAACCGGCATACATAGCCTGAAGCTCAGTCTAGACTATCAAATTTATTTGACCATAAAACTGTCACATACCTATATATGGTCATGATGATGTCATACCATGACCATACAATGAAATATCATTACCATATATGGATATAATCAAAATGTTTTTGTCAAATAAGTTTGATAGTCTTGACTGAGCCTTAACGTTAATCAAAGACGTAATAACTTATTAAAAATAAGTTTCTCAGCATATGCTACTAACTTACTGTATTGCGTCAATATTGCGCTTCCGGTTGTTTTTTTTTTATTTACAAAAGCAGTGGGTCGCAACACAGAGGTTAACGTTAAAGTTATCCAAAATGCTAGGACATATTTCCTAGTCAAAGTAATATATTTTATCAGAATAATATGTACTTTAAAAGAAAAAAAAAACAACAACAAAGACAAAAAAAAAAAAACATTAAAAACAGTACAAAAGTAAATCAATGAGTAGGTACAATTACAAAAATATTCAATAGTAATATAAAACATTAGAACTTCACACTTTTCAATGTGGACTTGAAGAAGAATATTAAATATTATAATAGTGGTATAGTATGGGTATGGTTTACTTTTCATGGATAGAGTCTCAGAAAGACTGTCAACCAAAATTTAAAAAAAGAAAAATACTTAAATAAATAAGTTGAGATGATCTCACATCACTTTTCCTTGCAACCAAAACAAGGAAATAATAAAATTGACCATTACTTAAGGAGGACAATATATAAGAGTGCGAGTAAAACCAAACTCGTGTTTATTAATATTAACGCAAGTAATATATATTTATCTTTTGTTACAATCTCACAATAAATAAGTAATAAAACTGAATTGATAACAGGGTATCAGGGTACAGTATAATAACATCATTCTTTCTTGTCGACATCATGCGTACACTTTTGTATATGATAAATAATAAACAAATTGTACCAGTATATAATATTATACAAAAACTGAAACTTGTATAAATAATCTTAAAAGGATACTTAATAATACATGATTGTTTACCTTGTACCTCTATCAAGGTTATGATTATGTCAAAATAAATCTTGTCAACCCATGTCAGCTGCTTATAGGCTATAATACTTTGATAAAAAATAATCTTTCATATATAAATTTTGTAGAATAATGATATTACAAATAATCCTTACATTATCCTAGATAATAATGATGTATCCCATGATATATGATTAATGGAAGATTTGAACTGGTTCCGTTTACATTAAATAAAGGTACTTTTAATTAAAAAAAAAATATTTACACAATTTTGGAAAAACGCCGAAAAGTTTGCAATTCTTGAGGAAATTTAAATCGGCATTAACCTTTTCAAGCTTTCTGTAAAGTTGTTCGAACTGCCTCAGTTCTTGTTTAGTCACAGTACGGGTCAACGTAAAGTATATTTATGTTGCTCTTAAATTCGTCTTTATTTTGCTTTCTGTTAGAAAGTTTGGATGTATCATTAAAATATTGCCTATCGAGTGCATGTAACCACTGCAGCTATAGTACCATCAAAACATTTTGTACAAGCTATATTTGGGAGTTCATGTCTTCATAAGAGAAGTTCTCATCTGTACAGTGCGTTTACAAATTTTGACTTTAAAAAATATTTAATTAAATTGAATACAATGAACAGAATTAACCTATGTAGATTTCGTTGTGGAAACCATAACCTGCCCATATCAGAAAGCCGATATTTACCTGAAGTTTTAAGTAACCTATGCACTCTTTGTAACACACAAGACATAGGTGATGAAATTCATTATGTGTTGAAATGTCCTGCCCTAAATGATTTAAGAAAGAAATACATAAAACATACTTTTATACTCGCCCGAATACTTTAAAATGTCAGCAGTTATTTCAAAGTAGTTCTCAATGAATGTTAATGTTAATGTTTTAATTTAATTGTCTTTGAAATTGTGTAGAGATTGTTAAGAAGTGCTTCTCTATCGTGAATCGTGTAGATGCCTAAGCTTTGTATACATCTCATATCCCGAGGGGGTTAATAGAATACTGAATACTCAATACTGGCACGCTGCGTGGTTATGCTATTGTTTTGTAACAAAATGTGAATTTTAATAATTATTTACATATTTTTTTTATTTACAAAGTCCATATCATTGTTTCTCTTTACACGGCGAGGCAGTATCTTAAAATAATTATTAGGCTTTAGTGCATAATTCGTTATCCTCCTCCAAATTTGCTTTCTTATAGCCACTTGACACGGAAAGAACGTTTCTAAAGTTTTCAGCATCTTCGATTGTTTCCGGTAGAGGGCGGTTTAACGCTTCTGGAAGCAATAACGTCATAAAACCACCACTGAACGATAGCAAGGTGAAAAGTGCTAAAGGAATCCATTCCACGAAATTTCCCTGTGAATAATTAGATAAAATAATATCAATGTATAACGTTATATTCATAGAAAAACCAAGTTTTTTTTCAGTTAAACGGAGATAACGCGCTGTAGGCCTAGATGCAGGATAGTCGCTGTTTTAGGCAATGTAGACATTTTAATCTCGGTAAATTTCGCACGGTGAAATGTCCAACAAAATTTAATAACATGCCCAATATTTAGGCCTGCTAATTAATTTTAATAGACTATTTTGATCTTTGTTGATGGCAACCTTTATTCCTTCGAAGTTAAATGGTCGACTTTGAATGAAGTGCGCCACAATAGTTCGTTGAAAAAATGATTAAAAAAGCAAAATCTGATTTAAAATGCAAATCATACTATAAATTTACCAACATAAAATAACAGAAAAATAATTTTAAAAACATTTCCGAAATATTATCAGTTGTAGAACAAACACTTAACTTCCACACTTTATTGCAATTTTCAAAGACCTTCTAATGTTCCAAACCGCCACTTAGCCCATTCTAGATGGTAGATTTTTGTATTTTTTGTCAGTGTGGCTATGTCTACGGTGGGTTATGTTATATAATTCGATATGCCAAATGAATAAATAAAATAAATAATAAATCAATGTGTCTAGAATTATACTTACTAGGTACATGACATATGGCGCAGCAATACCGCCTATCCGTGCAGACATCGAGCACGCAGTAAAACCAATGTTTCTGTGGGTAATGAAGGTAAGAGTAATTCCTATAAAAGTATATTTTGGTGGTTAAGTACTTGAGGCAAGCATGGAAAACCACATAGTTGTTGCACATGACGTTACTGAGAAATAAGCAAATAATGAACAAGAAATATAAACAAATACAAGTGAATTTGTGTACGGTATATTTTTTTCAAAAAAATCCAGTTATAGATGTCCGGGTTTGTTTCAAAACTTGTAAAATAGTTTAATGGTTTTAAAAATAACTCAATTTTAAATTTGTCTACAACTTTGTGGTTTTTCGTGACATGCATCAGTTTGGTAGTTAAGTATTTTTCGGAAGTTAAGTGTCTTGCAATAGTTAAATATACTGCGGTAGGTAAAGTATCATACAGTTTAATTATGCTCTAGTATGTCTTGCGGTAGATAAGGGACCACTTCAAAATTATTACTGCAGTAATATATTGCTGTTACCTTTACTGCAGTTACTGTAGTAGTCCAGGGCCATTGTTTTTTTTGTTAACTGCATTGACACACAACGTTGTGTACATAGGGTCAAATGCATATTCATCCTCTTTTACCGCAGTGCAGCCAGAGATCCCACTGCAACTGTGAGCAGTAGTTGCGTTTCAAGGATTTGAATATTTTCCACCCACCCATTCCCTTTATGTTATTACCACCAGAAAATTTACTTAACTTGTCGTTTTACTTGATGCCTCCTTTGTAGAACAGTTAAATTCTTTATTTGCATCTGTATGCAGTTATGAACAGAACTGCTGAGCTTCAGAACGTTTCGATCAATATTGGAAACCTCATCTTACATATTTTTTTTTTATAATTTTAAGGTGTGTTCATATTTTTTTATTCATTCAATGTAGGATTTATTAACTTCCTTCAGAGGATAATAATACAATAATATCTAATTATAGAAACTAGTCAATTTACCCGTAACCTTGATTGAACTTTGACCCCGTGACCCATCATCGGCAATTGTGGTGTCAACCTACATGCTTCAATCAAGTTTGGCCAAGATCGGACCAAGGATTGGCAAAAAGCAGTTATCCGACCTTTGACCCAAGTGACCGTGACCTTTGACCCAGTGACTCATCATCAGCGATTCTGGTCTAAACTTACATGTTTCCACTAAGTTTGGCCAATATAGGATTAAGGAGTAGCGAAAAACAGTTATTTGACCCTTGACCCCAGTGATCTTGACCTTTTAAAAAACGAACCCTTCAAGGGCAATTTCGCAGTGAACCTGCATCCATCCACCAAGTTTGATGGAGATCGGACCAGGTACGAGTAGAGAAACAAACAAACAAACGTTGCTTGTTCAAATTTAAAGGAAGTAGGCAAATGCCCGAGAAGAATATGTCTTGTATTGATATTAATTAATATAAATTAATGAAAAACAAAAACAAATTACTACACACAATATTCTGAGTTTACTCGGGACCGAGTTTTTCTCAAAGTTAGTCACTCATTGCCATCAAGCATATTTACCTGATAACGGTCGGGAAAACTTCTGAAGCAAAAATCCAAATGACTGCGTAGCTAGTAGTGATACTGAACTTGCCAATGAAAGCTAAGGTCGTGATAACGATTGTTAAGTCGTTTCCATTACCTATTAACATAAAACAATACATGCAATCAATACAATAATAGTGAGGTTTCGCAAATTTACGAAATACAAAACCGAAAACGGATACGTCACACTTCCATTTTTGAAAGTTGCTAAAAGTGTTTAAAAACATATCAAATTTTCTACCTAGGAATCGTTGATGATCATCCTAAAATGTTCACCAAATGTGACAGATATTCAAGGTGTTCTATTCAGACGTTACAAGAATTTATGACGTATCCGTTTTCGTTTTCGTATTTCGTAAAGTTGCGAAACCTCACTAATTATTATTTTGTAGACAAAAACGTCTCACACTTAGGTAACTGTATAAAAGCTTTTCATTTACTGCTGTTTATTTCCATCTGTCTGTTGATAACTGTCAAGTTAGTAGATTTCTACGAATGTCCCTTAGTGTCATACGTGAATTATAGATTTAAAAGATTTTAAATGGCAGCCGCCATATAATTATATGGCGGCCGCCACTTAACAGCTCTTTAATTTAATTCACTGTACAACTAAGGGGCTTCTGTAGATTTTTAAAACATCATTTTTATATGTACGATATTTAATGTTTCTGTATCGTTTGTGTGCGATGATAAGAAATCTTTTTAAATGTTCTATACAAGATTAGAGTCACACCCTCTCAATCGCTGCTATCCTCGGATTAATACACCGAATTAGCGACCTTGTTTACATCTAGATTTGTGGGCATAAATATAAATAGAGGGCGCTATTTTCTATACTTCGCTGTGTAAAATAAGCTAAGAAAGAACAAATTTAAAGTTTATGTATTTGTAATTTCTTCGTTAGTAACTCATTCCAAACCGATGGGATACATTCATAAATCATTTTTAACACTAGCTACGCTTAGTTTCATTTAAATTGGAATGGATTAAACCTGTCAAATTTGCTGAGAACAATGGATGGTTTTAGGCTCGAAACATGAAGGCGGTGCTGATCCGCTAGTGCACATAACGGCTTAGTTCTCCTATGTGGATCAACGGAGATCCAATTTTTGGCCTAGCTTGAATTATGTATATTTCCTATTAAATGTAAATTTAAACCAGATCAAGTGTGTTTTACTTAATCTAACACTAAGGTAGATGTTTGCTAATGCTTTAAAAATGACCATACTTGCTAAATTCAATGTGTATTTCAACGATATTTTTGGGTAACATTTACACTCGCCCTACGTTATGAGATAGGATTTTACGGTTTGTTTTGCTTCGCGTCCCCACGAAGGCGAGTTTTCGTGACGTCACAGGCCATCGCTAATTCGGTCAATTGCGTCCAGGTAATGAAAGTAAAGCTTCCTATGAGGACACAGGCAAGAATTAGAGAGTCCGTGAAAGATCTTTCGATTTCACAGGGTAGAGAATTAGATTCCACGTACGGAATAGGTAACATGAACACGTCGCACACTATTTACAATAACATCGTAAACATCACAAATAATCGGTGTTTCATAATGTATGCTTCTTAAAAGTGTCCAAGAAGAGTATGGGATTTGACTATCAGATGCAAAGCAAATTGAGAATAAAAAAAACGTCCTGTTGGATATGCAGTTGACTTTTTTATTTATTCATTTTTTTGCTGGGGGGTGATTTGGGTTTATTTTTAATGAAGTCCTTAATGTAGGCAAGGGCGGTAGAGAAATTATCGGACCATGTATTAGAAAACTAATTAGGCCTAGCTCATCAAGTTGGCCACATAAAAATTAGTTTTAACAACCCCCACGCTCATCACTTTTAGGGAAATCCAGGTTTGTTATTTTTTATTCATTTTACTATTCGTACGATCACTTTTTTCTGTTATATTCACTTTTAATGCTTTGATGGATTTTCTTAAGATAAATTATGAAGGATTTTCAAGCTCACAGCGATGTACAAAAAACTAGGCATGTGCCTCAGTAATCGCTATAGGCTTGTGCGTTAGTTAGCTAGTTTAAAAACATTGATGGATGATATGGCCCAACGTGAGATCACTACAACATCGGAGGGTCCGTTAAAAAAAAAACAACACCCGCCCTCATTGCTTTGGTATGGTCAAAGATCTTACATTGTAAGATCTTTGGTATGGTGATAAACAAATACTTTTTAATGGGGCCTAACCCATCACCTTTCAGTAGACAGAGGGGTTCGCCAATGTGACCATTCTTCACAACTTATTGAATTCTTGATTTTCTTGCATTGTCCCATACACTAAAACACATTCAGAAATTAAGGGTATTCAAATATCAAGAAAATATTACGGTATCGCGGATGGTATTTTTTAAATGTTGGTTCAGATAGATCGTTAAAATATCTTTTAGGATGTTTAATGATTTTTCTAATGTATCTTATCTCAGGTATGATTTATGTAAAACAAAAAATGGATAGTTCATTAGAAACAATACCGTAAAACAATCTGTTGATAACATACGATTTACGTAGTACTAGTTTTTACAAACAGCCCGTAAAATTGCATAAGCTCCCAGGAGTTTATTTTCGCGCGTAGGCCTACAGAGAGTGTACCACGTAGTGCCATGAGCGGAAAATTCATATCTAGGCCTGATTCTTATGATGGCAACATCATCTGTCTTGCAATGGCTTTGGTAGCAAAGGTGATTTTTTTTCGGATAAAGACCGGATATTAAATTTAATGTACAGTATGTTTCTATTTGTAGTTTGAATGACAGGGCGTTGTATTGATTGAAAACTTTCTATTCCCACGACAATCCTGGCTTACCCGTTTCCTCTGGAATAACTACAATAAGAAACAAAGCAACAGCTGCCATCACATGAAATATCAACCCTAGTTTCCGGCGGCCGTACCTAGAAAACGAATGTTTTAAGTTTACAAAGTAACATAATTTAAACAAACGAGTTTTTGGCAAAATCAAATATGTCAGTTTATTGGATAATCAAATCAAATAAACTTTTGCTTCGGAATCATGTTCATATAGACACAAGACTTAAATAAAACAGTCAGACCGAGATCAGGAAACCGGTTTGGTTGCTACAAAAAACAAACCTTGGTTGCGGCCGATTGCCCCTAACTTTCAAGGACCATACTAAAGGCTCTAAATGCACCTCTGTTATAAATCACACAAAACGTGCACATAACAGAATGTTCATAAGAACAACGTACAAAATAGCACCTTCGAAAAAGCCATTTCACGGTTTCAACTGCGCCTGTGCATGATTAAGGTCAAGTCATAAAACGATGCACGGCTTATTGAAAGGAATATAATTTCCGCGCGTCGTTCTATGGCTTGGCCTTAATCTTATGTCACCATAATCAACTTATTGGCGTTTATTAAAGTCATATTGGCCGATGTGAGTTTATTTTTAAACAAAAAAGGTATCGGACTAACTGAAAAATAATTAATTGCATTGCCTACCTTACATTTGTATTTATTTTGACTTAAAAAAAATCAATAAAACACAATTTTTGTCAACCAAACGGAAGAGAGAATACATAAAGCAGGTCACAGTCGTACAGGCAATAGCGAGTTTTCGCAACTTCTTTTAATGTGAGAAAGTGAAAATCCACTCTTTGACAAGTGACATCAAAGGCCACTCCAAAAAGAGTGAAAATCCACTCTTTGAGGAGTGACCTGAAGGACCACTCCAAAAAGAGTGAACATTCACTCCAAAGGAGAGAGAGCCTCATCACTCACTCTTTTGCATAAACTGCACCCTATGATTGGTTTGGAATACGTGCTGAAAATTCACTCGTTAAAGAGCGATACCGGTTTACCAAGTCAATCCCACTTTTAACTTTTCACTCGAAAATTGTGAATTTTCACTCTTTTACATTAAGAGAGAAAACTCTTTCGAAATATAAGATATGAATGTGTTTGCTTTTATGAATACTTACATTAACCTACGGTGTTGTTATAAGAACAGTAGAATTATTTGATTTTATGTCTACGCTATGCAGGGGACACAGTTTAGAGTTCACTGCTCTATGTAAGAATTTTATTTTTATTATTATCATACTACTGTATTCGTGTAGGTGTCACTTTATTTCTGTAATTATTGTATACCTGTTCACTATGGATATATACTTCAGAAATTAAAGTTGAATTGAATTGAATTATCGATAGCTACCAACAGGATATCATAAAAATCATTAAACACATTAGTGACATTTAACTTCGCCCAATTACAGAACTCCGCAACAAATTTGTTGCGGAGTTCTTTAATTGAGCGAGGTACTTTTAAATTTGTAGGCTCTTTAATTGTAGGAGATGATTTTGAATTGTGCAATTGTATTTATATTATGCGTAACAGTTGTGGGCTACCGTAGAGCTGCATTAATACACTATTCTAATATAGGCCTAATAAAGTAATATGTTTGATGAATAATATGGAATATTTGCGTAAAGGTCAAGTCAAATAAATACTAATTTACTTTTCTATTGAAAACATATTACATATAGTTTTTCATATTTGATGCAAGGCATGGTAAAACCACCAAGTTGTCGAAAAATTCAAAAATGGAGTTTATACAAAAACTGTATGTACTTTTAATAAGCTACAAAATGAGGGGTCAATTTTAAAATCGGGCAACTATAACTAAAGTTATTGAACAAAATAATCCAAATGTCTTTTGTATTTCTTTATATGTCCTGTTTTTTATTTGCTTATTTCTATTTGTCAAAAACTTCCAGTGCGACAACTTGGTGGTTTTGCCATGCCTTGCCTCATTTGAAGATGCATCAAATAATTAAAAAAAACATTATGGAAGGAACGGATTTTGTAATTAATATAATTCTTCACAATAAGAAACAAAGCCTTTTATATATTGATTTATTCTGAATTTTGTAACTTCGATGCTATTTTAATTAGAGCAATTTATTTAACCATTAATGTTGATACTATAATGATTATTTTAAAGTGACAATACATCTTTGTGTTTAATTAAAAATCTTTAAGCTTACCGTGGCATAGCAAATGCGATAAAAATATAGGAAGGAACTTCAGCAAGTCCCAGGAGGAAAGTGTTAACATATAGGTTTCCTGCTATGTTCGATGAATTGAGAGCCAATCCATAGTAAACCATACTATTCACACACCTGGAATTTAAAGATAACGATTTATTAATACACCTAAATAAAAGTATTTATTTTTCTGTAGGTCATTGTCAATACCTCATAATTAAAGAAATTGTATTTTACGGATAAACTTAAGAAAATCGAGTAAAACATGATATGGTATTCCTGACTGTAACATTATTAAGTGTATTGCAGTAAAGAAGGACATGGTGTAATACGGTATAATTTGCATATCAGGTGCTTATATTGGTCGCACGGTAGTATATTGGTCGCACGGTAGTAATGGTAAACTCGTATCAATAAGCTCCGGAAGACTTTATGATGATGATGATGACGATGACGATGACGATGATGATAATGATGATGATGATGATGATTATAATGATGATGGTGATGATGAATACAATACAACTAGTTATTACCAAAGATAAAACAACACAATAGTGCATTTTCTAATTTGTGGAGTTCGAAGCGTATCTACTATCGTGTACAATCTTTGTTCCGTCGCTTTCGCCTCATTTTCCTTCTTATCCACCTCATCAGCATCGGGATTGTATTCATCGGGAAGATTCCAAGAGACAAACACATCATGTTTGTTGTTGATTCTTGCGATTTTCTTGAACACTTGTTTTGTTTCCGCAAACTTGTTTTTGCTTAAGAGCCATCTTGGCGATTCAACCATAAACCTTTAGTTCAGAAGTACAGTAAATATAATATTACATTAATAGGCAAATTATCAACACACATGGTGCGTGTAATCAATCAATCGACCGATCGATCGATCGATCGGTCGGTCGGTCGGTCAATCGATCAATCGATCGATCGATCGATCAATCGATCGAACAATCGATCGAACAATCAATCAATCAATCAATCAATCAATCAATCAAATCTTTATTGTCCAAACAATACAACGTACAGTTTGGAAAATTGTCTTGAGATACATGACACTACCATAGCAAAACACATCAAAGAACACCAACGTACAAGAATACAGAACAATACAATAGTTAAGAATTGTCAAAGATTATTCCTAATGAACAATGATATACTGTATTCATAAGAATCATTGGATCTAAGCTAGGCTAACATGTACTTACATCTCAATGAGCTCCGAATCATCCTTCTAAATGAAATTTAATTTAATTAGATATTTTTTAATACTCGTTTTCTTGTAGACCGATCTTTAGCCGAGTGAATAAAACCTTTGACCTGTAAATACGACATTCCACGGTTTCAACTGCGCATGTGCGTTACCAAGGTCAAATAATAAAACTACGCGCGGCTCTTATTAAAAAGAACATGGTTGCCGCGCGTCGTTTTATCACTTGACCTTAATCTGCACATGCGCAGTTAAAACCATGAAATGGCTTATTGCAATTACATTCACGCGCAGGTTCAAGTCCCAAAGGAGTATACATTGTTTTCAATTCTTTCTAAAAATCAGTTCTATTGCCAAGCGGGTAAATGTTTGACTTTTAACTTAAAATTAAATTAACGCACTAGTTCAATTCCCCATCAGGAATGTTTTAAATTACAGAAAACCAAGCGCCTTCTAAATTTTCCGACCATAACAGATTTATTACTAGATTGATTAATCAGATGGGTAGGTAGTTTTATATCTGTCTACAGCAGCAGCAACAGCCATCAATAATAACTGATGAAATCTATTTAATCATAATTCGAGCAACCTTTGTCTTTCTACTCCTCCCAGGTCCTTGATCCGATCTCCATCAAACTTGGTGGGTGGATGCAGGCTAACCGCAGAAGTGCCCTTGAAGGGTTCATTTTTTGAAAGGTCAAAGTCATTGGGGTCAAAGGTCAAATAACTATTTTTGCTACTCCTTGGTCCCATCTTGGCCAAACTTGGTGGAAGCATGTAGGTTGAGACCAGCATTTCCGATGGTGTGTCACGGGCCCAAAGGTCAAGGTTACGGGTAATTTGACTAGTAATTACAACTGTATTCAATTTAAAAATAATGTGCCATTAAAAGTAAGTAAAGTATAAACCACCATTGTGTATTACAACATGTTATTGCATCTTGAAATCATTAAGCACGTTCTTTAGAGAATGCAATTCTCACCAAGGTAAACCTGAAACTATCAAAGCTCAAGAAACTGCAAATCTTGCTACGAAAAGCAAGTCTTTCAAGAAGCTCACTGCAGTCACGAAGATAGAATCTAGGTCATAGTTATGTGATTATGCCTATAAATTGTTATGTAGGCCTACTCTATATCTTTCTTTCTATCCATAACGATGTAGGAACATTAATTTCATAAATCATTTTATAATTTCTGACGGTTTGTTTGAGCCATACATGTTGTCCCAGTGATTAAATATTCTTGAAAAAATGACGCTGTAGCTTGGTGGTTAACCCATTTGTAACCAAAGGTCCCAGGTTCGAAGCTGGCTGTTTACACCACGTTCTTTCTCATGGCCAAACAGCGCCACTCTCTAGCCTCATAATTGGACTTATAAACCATGAAGTAGTTCTTATACGCTAAGTGGTGACTAAACTTAATATTGGATGTGACACGAAATAAAAAAAAAGGAATTCTTACCACCAAAACGGCGTAAATAATACTACTGGTAAAGTGATTGCCAACTGAAAATGGCGCCAATTCTTGAAGATGTATGCTATTGGTGTTATTAAACAAAATCCAACACCAAACGCCACTGCGTTGATGGACAGTGCAACGGTTCTTTCTTTTGGCGGGAATAACTCGGCATACAAAATGAACAGAGTCGTCAACACAGACTGGTGATTATATTATTTAAATACGTTGTTAGAAAATTAAGACCAAAAAAAATGTAATAATTTGCAGGATGTGAGCGGAAATCGAAAAGCAATTGGATGAAGAAAAAAAAAACTGTAAAAAATTGTATTGTAAAAAAACAGGAAAATTCCTGGCAGCCAGGGTGCCAAAAAATACCGTAAATTGTACGGGTATTTACCCGTAAAATTTACGGGATTTTCTTGGCATACTGGCTACTAGGACTTTTGTCGTAAATGTTACGGGAATTTACAGTAAAATGTCCGTAAAATTTACTGTTCAAAATTCAAATGCCCGTAAAATTTACGGATTTTCCTGGCACTCTGGCTGACAGGACTTTTCCCGTAAATTTACGGAATTTTTTACAGTGTATAGGCGTAAAAAAATCTCGAGTTTTGGTACCAAACTCAAGACCCTAGCATCAGCAGAACTCTAATTATAGATTATTTTATATTAACGGTCATTTTTAGAATTGCTGCCAAACATCAGCCTACATGAAAGTATATACCAAACGAATGTTTGGTTTCCTGGTGTCTGTTTTTCAACATATTTAAATTTTCATGAAATAAAGCAAAAATGCAAAGGAAAAACAAGAGACAAATTTAATTGGATTATATGATTATCTTGGCAATTCCCTAGTATAGCTTGTCGTCTTGCCCACATGTATCATGCCATTGCAATGTTCGGTTTAACGTGATATTTATTGTTCTTTCAAGTAATCGGTTTTGGAAAGTTGATTCTGAAATTCTTACCATTTCACACATTGACAGCAAAAACCATACAACGACAAATGCTATGTAGCTCTTCGTAAACACCAGGCACGTTCCAGAAACCACACCGACCATAATGGTCAGCCAAGCGGTCTTCTTTCGGCCAATCATATCTGATAATTGTCCACTTATCAAGGCACCAACCAGAATTCCACAGAAGTATACAGACACTGCAATCGTCGATAGAATCTTCTGGTCGCACACCAAGTCTAACTGAAGACAAGATAACAAAGATGTGGCCGGTACATAAAATCTTAATACTCGATTGACATTGTACTTCTAAGGGGATTAAGATGTGAGATTTCTAAAGTTATAGGTTAAACTTAGCGCCTTTTCAAATATAATAGCGAAAATTAAATGGGGCAAAACCAATCCAATGGAGGCGTAATTCGCAAAGCCAGTTTTCCATAATAGGCAGAAATAAAAAAAATGTATTTCTGTTAAAATTTTATTTCATTTAAATAATCAACATTCACACTACAATAACCTTTTTCAGATACGATCACAAAATGTTTAAAAATGTGATTTAAAATGACTCTGCTTATAGTCAATGTATACTAATAAGCAATTTTCAAATGCAGTTTTCTTAAATCTTACATTTTAAATGTTCGAACTTTTATTATTCATAACTTCGCAAGGAAACATCGTATTCTGCATTTTTATGATAATGGAGAGAGGGAGGAGGAGCTAATGCGTAGTTTTATCTATAAAAACTCAATTTTTAATTTTTCGACTTATGCCTCCTTTGGCTTGGCTGTCTCAGTTGTTTACAAGCTCTACAAGAATTTTCATTTCTTAATGCATATTTGAATACATGTAAATACGGCATCCGAAGAAATCTTATATACAAATTATACCGGTTGGGCATAAAAATATAGATCGCATTTGACATTCGATTATCTCAGAAACGCTTGTACATCAGCCCCTAAAAGGTTAAACACCTTCGAAAACCATCATTTCCTAAGTATACGTTCAATGCTACATACATTGAGAAGGTTAAAACAATATAATTGAAAAATAAATATTTATACTGTTGCCGCAAAATTGTATTTCAACTAATTAGCCTACATTATATTTATTATATTTACATATATAGACTTTGTTTATTGAATACTGATGTGAAATGTACCGAATAATTTATATATAGTTTAATTTAAAGGTTATTTTCTGGTACCATAACATTATCTTAAAATGTTCAGAATTTAACAAAATCTCGAATGATATTGCTGCAATTAGCCTTGTTACGACTAACAATGGTAGATCATACATTCGGTATCATTGAATCCAGTAATCAAAATGTAAGCTCTTTGGTCTAGTGGTACGAACACCCCATATGATCCGCGTGTTGAGTCCCACCAAAACAACTTGTGTTATTATTATGGTCATCCTTTGTTGTGGGTTTATTTACTTACAGAAGATAATTAAAATAAATAAAACTACAACCAACCTCTGTAACGAGCGTACTTTCGCCCTCTGTCACATCATATACCCATCCATCAGTACATGGCACTACTTTGGTATCGTTGATGTTCTTGAACATAAGACACTGTTCAAACTCTCCATCTTTCGCTATCGGTAAACTGACGTTATAATCAAGTCCTGTCTTACAATGGTGAGGTGGCTCATACAGTATAAAGATAAATGAAAATACTTGCCAAGAAGGAATCCAACAAGCTAAAAGTCCATATAATACGATAGTAATAATTTGGTAACGACCGAAGGCACCTAACTCACTTAGACACTTATCAACATTCATCGTTACCTGCCAGTGAAATCAACCGACTTTGGCCTACTCTATTCTAAATAACATAAAGTGAATAAAGGCATTGGTAAGTCAACAGGAAAACTTGTGATTAATCGGTATTCAAAATGTTTCCCAAGTGAAGTATTGAACGCTTATTCTCGTGCTAGTAATTGTATTGACAGCTTCACGTTCAGTCATGCGCAGATTATTCTTCAAAGTTTGTGAACTTTAAGAAGCGTTGGGTAAAGAACACAATTTAATTAATAGACGAAACATATATGTGAGGTGTCATTGCAAAATGAGTCTTTTTGTACAGAAAAGCAAAATGGAGTTATTGTTATTTATATTGAAGAGATTTAAATTGGTTTTTGAATCAGGTCCATAGGTTGAGTCTCATGAACCTATAAAATAACATTTTTAAATACACATATGAAAACACGCTTTGGTAGAAAATCTTTAAAGATAAACAACTGTTGACTTCCTGCATGTTTTTCCATTGGTTTTGAAAAACAGCCTTCACAAAATGTAGGTAAAAACAAGATTATTGTAATTAAACATAAACAAGAATTTTGTAATCATAAGATTTAGGAAATAATATTTAACAGAAATCTCATTTGTTTAAAAACCATGACGTTCTGCCTGTTTCTGTGAATATCTCAAAATGGATTGGCGTACAAAAATGATGACACCTCGCATATAAGCCAGTAGTAATACTTTGGAGTTAAACAACATCCAACCCTGCAGTTTTTATAACATCCAACCCTGTAGTTTTTATGACCTAGTATAATTTATGATTAGTATAAATACGACAAGAAAATGATGCAGTGCGTCAGAACATTTGAGGGGCCTTGCTTCAATATCTTCCGCTTACAGAAATAGGACATTGTTGTTGCGCTAACCATTTGGTAAACATAAAGTAATATGATGCTTCTGCATAAATTCAAATCGGTTAAAAATAGTTAAGTAGGCGGAACAATCCTAAAATATACGATGAAACAGATCACCCTTTCAAATTATTTAACGCTGTCAGACCACGGTCTAAACCCATGATTGTTCTGTGCTGTCATCATGCATGGCCATTTGAATATTCAAAGATTAAAAAGTATATATTTTGATAAAAATTTTGCAGTAAAATAAGCATTTAAAAGTATATAAAATGTATATATATAACGATGGTTTTATTCAAATTTATTTATAATGAATTGTTATTAAACTGATGTTTAAATCAAATTTTTAACCCTCATGCCTACTGATGGTTTCCAAATGATGTACAGAACCGACGACACGAATAGGATACAAATATGAAAGGTTTAAAATTCATTGTTTCCTGGTTTAACAAAGTCTATACGATATTTTATAACAGTATAAAACATTTGTTTTTGTAAACCAAATATTTCGTTGTCATTGTGACTAATCGATCGGTCAATTTTTATTACGACGTTTACTGCTTGCTATAAAATAAAGTAGTATAAATGAAATATTGCAAATGTAATTTTACTCGAGGTCTTTTAAAGGTGATTTTAAAGTCATCTCCAAGTAGTCCTTCAATTTGATATTTTTTAGAACATATATGTTTCCGATTTATACAACAAAATAAAAAGTTGTTTGCTCATTTCTATATATGTCTACAACTCCCAATGAGTCTATTCGTCTCCCAATGAGTCTATTCGTAGACTCAATATTGCAGTATATATGCTGATTTGGTGCTCTATTTGGATCTTATAACAAATATGAAAAAACGACCACCTCGAGATACCTACAGGTCCGAAAGGGCTATAGATAAAGAGTTCTCACCACAAAATAAATTTTTTAATTATAAGCACTATATTTCATTATAATATTACATTATTTTTTCATGTAGAAAAAGGTCCTTCATGTCTATTTATGATACTGGCACTCTGTTAATTGTTTACTTTTTGGAATGCTTTGTGGGTGAATTTTCAAATCTATGTTTCCATACATGGAAACTCAAATGCTCATATCTTTGGATATGCAGTAGGCCTATTTTATTCAATATGTATATATTACATCTTATATTGTACTCTATTCAAAAGCACCAATAAGACAATTTTCCAACCATGTTATCATATTTTGGTGAGTCCTCAAATTTAAACAAGATAGGCCATTTTGAGATTGGAGAAGACAGATAATGTAACTCATTCCTGATACGACACTGGGTATACAAATGATTATACACATGCATACAGACAGACGGAGTTAATTACCATACCTTCTCTCTGATGGAAAAGGGTAGTTGTTATTGTGTATCACTTATTTGGTAAAATTTGATATTGTGTAACAGATCAACAATTTTAAAAATCAGTTATGACAATTGTAAATTTTATGAAAACAGTGAAACAGATATTTAATAAATGAATCAGGAATCACTGTTACACTGTACATAATGCAAAATGTTCAGCACAAGCTCGACAGTCATGATCAATCCATATCTTTGTATTTTGAGTTCAGTCATTCCATATTTTTTTCGACCGTATGCCCGTTTAACTAAACTACCCAAACTACCAAAATGATAAACAAAATTATATTGTCAGCGTCCTTCACACAATACCTTCTTAACAAGATAAATTATATTTTGGTAGCAGACTGTAATATTTTATTACTGTTACAAAACAGAGTTTTGATGTTCAATAATAAATCAAGTCAAAAGTATTGTTGTTAGTTACTTTTGATGAGATACGAGTCATGTCACCGAAGGCCATAACACACTTGTATATTTGTACTGGGCAATTTTATCGTGCATTTTATGGCAATTTTAAAACATTTTATTATTTTTGTCTATTTGAGATTATACAACGGTTACGGTCTGTTGATGTCAGACGAAAGAAATAAAACTAGATCTAGTTAAACCTGTTTTGACGTTTATAATGCATTAAAAACCAGTGATTGATACCTGTAAACTTGTACAATAGAAAAAAAGGCTTCTTTTTGTTTCTTTGTTTGCTGAAATATTAAATGACACTTTGAACTTTTTCAAGTGTTAATCTAATACTGTCTGCAATGAAAGCTTTAGCAGTTTACCTTCGGCTTAGACAACAATAACGGTTGCCTCTAAAATGAATTAAGCAAACAGCCGAAACCTATGTAACTATGTAATGGGGACAAGTGTGAGTTTCCAATAGCCTAAAAAGCATCTTCCATAAAATAAAATCATCCTAAAATTCCACAATTTTAGTAGCATTATGCTTACAAGGCAACGTATATGAATTAAATTCTATAAATATCATCTTGAAATGTTGTATTTCTAAAAAAATTATTAAAAACAACATTTAGATAAGAATTATATTCGATATTTCCATATTGGAATTTAAAAACTAAGAAAGTCACTGATATATATATATATATATATATATATATATAGATAGACGGAATTGGGTCGTGCCCATGAAAACGAAAGACGGCCATATATTG